>CALYDF020000715.1:0-26667 GCA_944474145.2 Dicrocoelium dendriticum | reverse complement strand
GATATTCAGCACTGTACAATCTCAGAGACTGCAGTCTGTGTTGGTAGGAGAGATGAAACAATCCTCCAACGAGTTTGATCACTCTAGGTTGTGGAGCTTTATGTGCATCGACGTCGCGCTTGCTCCAGGGACGCCACGCCTGGATCGCATATTTCACGTGAAGCCTCACGTAAGCGTTCAGCATTTGCAAAATGTGGATGGCCCGAAATCGCGGAAAGCCCTCCGTAAGATTCAAAGATGTTGACTTGCTCTATTTGATGCCTTTTCATCGTGTCTCGAGCAACCAAGTTTGTCCAGCACGATCACCGCAAGGCCGTTTTCTTAGGAAGCACGTTGTAATCGCTGGTCGCGAAATCGATATTCATCGATAAGCTGATGGTGTATGTTAAGGCTTTGCATTTGGTCACGTTGAATTGGAGCCTGTTGTCGGATGACCACGCATAGGCCCAGTCGAGATCGCTCTGCAATATCATATGATCATCTGATATCCTGATGTCATGCCAAATTTTGACATCATCTGCAAATAGTAAGAAGTTCGACTGCAGTACACTGCAAGATCGTTAACGAATGTGAGGAATATACTTGACCCCAGTACTGATCCTTGGGGCATGCCACACTGGACGTCAACTGGGTCGGAAATGGATCTGCGGACTCTCACATATAGCTGACGTTGAGGGAGGAAGTAGCCGATCCAACCGAGTACAGCGTCAAAGATTTCATGGCTTCGAAGCTTGTGAAGGAGAATGCGGCGGTCCAAACGATTGGACGCCTTCGAGAATTCCAGGTAGATAACGTCGACTCTCACTCTGGCATCGGCTGACTATGTCCAGCTTGAACAGGCTGGCAGCAAGTTTGTATTTCAGGATTGATTTCGTCGGAATCCGTGTTGATGTGACACTAGGATGTTGTTGTTCTCAATATATGCCATGAGCGCTTCTGTAATTATACATTCCATTACAGTGGATAAAACTAGGAGCAGTATGACTGGACGATAGTTCGAGGGTTCCGAACAATTACAACTTTTGTAAATAGGAGTAACAAGTCCACCTTTCCACATTGTCGGAACCTGCATTCCGTAGAGACAACATTGAAAGTACCGAGATAAATATTTGGTAAGATTCAAGGCCGCTGCTTTAATGCCCTCTTTTTGATGTCGTCCGCGCCAGGTTAGCTGTGCACGCGCAATGACGTGAGCGTTTCCATCATATTGGCTACCGTGAACAATGCTCCGTTTAAACCTGGTTGCGATAGAACCTGTATAAAAAGCAGATGAAATAAGGGTTCACTCCGGAAAATATGGATGATGTGTTGAGGAAGCAAGTTGGCTGCATCTTGTGCGGTTTGTGCAAGACCATTTGTTGCACGTAAAACCGGGATCGCGTGCGGCACTCTACATAGCTTGTTGACGTGTCTATACAGTAACTTGGGATTTGTACTGAATTGCGCCGCTAAGTTCTGTTGGTGCTGGAGTTTGTCTTCGCGGATCAACTTTACGCAGTGGTTTCCTTGAGTTCTTTAAGCACCCCAGGTCTGATTACTTGGACAGAATTGTAAGCCCACAGGCTGAAGCCGTCAAGGACATACAGTTTCACTACGGCTGCTCATGAACGAATTCACTTGCTTCGGTCGAAGGATGTTGCTTTCCGACGCATATGTCACCAGCTCAGTGAATTGGGTGACGAACAACATCCAACCGACATCAGCCGGATTCTCGGTCAGGAAGGACCAGTCAGTTTCTTGCACCAAATCGGACAGCATATCGCAATGTGCAGCGACATACGTTTCCACTTTGTTTTCATTGATTTTATCCGAGTGACAGATGTAACGAAAGAGCAACATCACATGATCGCTACGGCCAAGTGGTGCATCTATGGTCACGGTGTGGACCATCATTTCCTCGTTAGAGAGCACAAGCTCCAAAACAGAGGGTACGTCATCCGTTCGGAATCGCGTGGGTAAGGTGATATGTTTGTACAGAGGTACATCGGAGATTACCTCTTGCAAATCCGCCTAGAATTGTTTGCTGTGCGATGCTGCAGCTTCGATTGCATGCAGGTTGAATTCCCGCACAAGAAGGACTTGACTTTTGGTCGTTCCAAGACTCGTTTCTTCGCAGAAGCTAGGCATTGATCCATTGCCAAGGTGAACATCGGAGGGCGGTAAACTATTTCTAGTAAACACACATCACCACGTCTTCGGTGCATAGTGCACCAAAGAGAACTGACGACTTTCGTTTCTGCGTCCTCAATGATATCAACATGCAGGTCGGATGGATAATACTGGAGCACTCCTCTTCCTGTACTACGTCGATATTTTCGTATGGAAGTCATGCCGCATATTGCAACCACAGCAGCTGTCATCTCCGAGTTCAGTTATGTTTCGGTGACCATAACTAGGTCCAAAATTTAGAGACCTAACGAATATGAAGTTCGGTTAGCTTGCTGAGAAAACGTTGTGCATTAGTAAACAAGCAGGTGAGGGCCTCGGTGGTCAGAAGCGTGTTTGTGAACGCTGATTTGCGGTGAGGGTCTATGCTCTCTGATACCATAAGTAGCTTCTTCATGTACAAGAGTGTTTTATAAACCTGAAAAGTTGACTAGTCCAACTTTGCTATATTCCACTTTAATTGAATGTTGGCTCAAGCAAATTCACCAACAGTTAGCATGAAATGCGCTACCACTCTTGGCTTAAATCACAGGGAAACAATTTACCATCAACCTAATATTGATATTTTATTTAGATAATTTAGAAAATGATTTATACTCTATGCATTGAGACTGTTACGATCATGTATTCACATTGCGGAAGATGTTCGAAAAGCGTGGCGCATACGGCAGATTGACAATGCCTGTGTATCTCCATTCCCAGAGTGCGTTGGACTCAGTCGATGTACGTATGCTCTTCATAGTATTTAAATGGGTGCCTACAGAATCTACAATGACTTAGCAAAGATATTTCCTAAAACAAGTGGCACCTACCAAGGTTGCCTAATTAACCCATTTTTGTTCAACTTTGCCGTGAAATACATCACGTAGTTTCTCTTGCGCAATCTCTTGAAGCAGGTGTTAGCTTGCTGCTGGCAGAACTTTTACTTGTGTTTATACGAACAATTTTGTCTTGATGCTTAGCGAAAAGGGGGTTGATAATTAACCCAGAATTACCCCCTAGGGTGGTCCCAATCTTGGCGTACGCTTCGGACATTCAAATTGCAAGGCGCTAAATCTGGCTTAGCATGCGCTCTTATGTGAAGCAGTAGGCGAAACAATGTATTACCCGCCAGAATTGCAAGAAGATTCGTTACACAATTACTTTGCCTTTAAACTTTTCTCGGTCTGACGCTCGATTCAAGCATTTCCATATCGACCTCGATTGGCATCCCGTGCTATCCAACGGTTTTATTTAAGTGCCGACTTGTGTCGATCTCATAACATGTTGGCCACATCACGTGCCGCTGCGAAATGTCTTAGCCGAGACGGTGACAGGAATTTTCATCGAAACTTGCATATCCCTTTTTGGCATCCCCGCCACTACCACCACGTATAGAGGACCCCAGTGTAATTCTGCACTGTTTCGCGACCAGTACCGCATCCTTGACTGTCCGCATTTACCCACAGCAGCATATCATTCGACTGCCAATGGTTTAGTTGAGCGTTTTTACCGCCAAAACAAGGCGGCACTTACTGCGACGCTATCGAATGTCTAGTGTTCGGAGCGTTTACCGAGCACTCGCCTCAGTATCAGCAACACTCTGAATGATGATGTCGGTTGCTGTCCCGCAGAAGTATTCTTCGATAGAGCTCGGCGACATCCTAGAGTACTAGTACTAGATTCTAAGATAACCGGTGAAGTCGATCCTACGACTTTTGTTACACGACTGAGACGAAGCTTTGGCGCTATTCGCATAAAGCCACCGCGATTCAGTTCTGAAAACTTAAGCAAGCACCCTGATTTGCACACGTGTTCCTTCGTTTACGTACGCTTTGATGAAGTTTGCAAGCCTTTGGAACCGCCTTACGAAAGCTCTTTCAAAGTCTTCGCTCGCAAAGGTACGTAGTTCGTATTGGGCAGAACTGGTTCTAAATACTGCCAGTATTGATCGTCTGAAACCGGCCTACGTCGAATTCCAGTCACCGCAACAGACTATGGACACCGACACCGTAGCAACTACGCCAAAGATTACTACACCCACCCAACAGATGTGCGGCTCCAGTGCTCCTTCTCCTCCATAACCAAGTATTTGTCACAAAGTTAGTCACATTAAAGCGTACATGTTTTGAACGTGCACTTGCCCTTTTACTAACGTCAGATAGTACATATCGATCCTCCGACTGTTTGGCGCAAGCTCTAGAAGGATGTTCTGTAGTCGCAACGGGTTTCCTCAAAATTATTTGAAAACTAAAATGCAAATACTTTACAGCAAGGCACGCAAAGGCGTATGCGATCTCTAGGAACTAACGAGTGCCCCACGTCACTAGGAAAACTTATTCATAGTGCCACCATTCAAATGCGACGAAAATGACAGGAGGAACCGATACCGCTTCTGTCAATCTATGAGGGTTAGTACGCCGCTGTGCTTGTGTATTTGCACCAAGGTAACAAGTTCCTGATTAAATCCGACCTGGACAGGTCAGACGCGCGTGTTACCGACTCAGTCACTTACCTGTTTCACTCTACTTGCTGTAGCGACTTCGCTACCTGAACTGAGCGAGCACTGTCCACATGGATTTCAGAGAATATTCCGAAAAACTTGATAGCGAATAGTCAAACCCTGCCTGTCCGTAGGATCGCCCGACACATACTTGACTGCTTCATGCGTAACGACACTCGGGAATCAATTAGAATAATCAAGCAACAGAGCGTCGCCGGTCTCCTTCAGTTCATGTAGACTTCGGAAAATAGGCGACTGAAACCTATTTTGTGTAAACGGACTGAGTTTGGAACCAGTCCTGCTATGACTTGGTGAGGCTAATGGCCACATTTCTCTAGGTGGAGTGCTGGCTAGCATCAGATAAATCTTGATCATAGACCAATTTTATGAAGGAACTCTCGGTCGGGGGTATGTATTGTTCGTATTGCAAGTCACCGACGCCTAGGGTAAACAGTAGCAACGACATACGCCAGGGAACGTATAAAATTTGGCCCAATTAAGTTAGAACAGTGTGTGGCATGTCTTTGCAATATCGGTAGCTTTCAATGTACTACATAACGACCGGTAAACAACACGCGGTCAATCTCTGCAGCGAGAAATCAAAGTAATCGTATTTTAGACCAACTATGGTTATCTCCGCGTGTACCTCCGCAGAGCCAGAGGCTATTCCAGATGAATGTCATGGCTTTCCCAACTGGTGAGGTCCCCACATTGCTTTTAAAGCAAAACTGCAGCAATCGTTGACAAGAAATATTCAGTGATGTTGAACGGGTTACAGCTCGAGCAGATGCAAGGAACATATACAGTAAGTTCGTAAGGGGTACACAGTTTATTGACAATAGTGCAGCGGCACGCAGTCACATGCTTCTGCAACAACCTGCTCCAACAACTGCATCTCGCTTAGTACGCCATCCGGATCCCCTCGGAATATTTCGGACAATCGCCGCCGCATGGTTTGTTTAACATAGGCCTTAATTACACTTTAAATACATTCGATTAGGTCAAGTTGCGGAGAGTACGGCATCAGTAGAAGAAGTCTTCCTAACGCATAAGCCTCCTCTCAAAAGAAATTCTCCAGCTCGATGTGACCGGGTGCGTAATCACAAATAACGAGAAAGCTTTCTGCGAAATGCTTGCCATTGATATCAATCAATAGCCGAAACCAACGCGCACAATTGTCTTCATTATAACTGCCGCTCAGGATGGAATTTCACAGCAATCCGTTCTCAGTTATCCCGCTAATTAGGTGCAGATTTCGTCACCAGTTGTTCGGCACCGTACAGTGAGCAAGGTTGACAGTTGCTGGACATACTTTTGTGCGACCACGGAACTAATTAAAGTTCGTCTCGCCAATCTCATAATGCTCGCCGTCCTTCTATTTTTAAGCTCCTCAAATTCAGCACGTAGGACATCATTAGCCTTTTGCTATCCATCATACTCAGAGATTCCGGTATTCCATGTAGGTTTTACTTTGTTCTGAACCGACGGTCTATGTAGCGAGTTATGGTGCTGACGCTCACGTCCACCTCGGACTCGACCTTCAGCAGTAAACAAAGAGCATCCAAAGTAACCGTAGGGTCCGATTCCACCCATTCCACCAAGTAATCTACCTAACTAGCTGACTTATACCTTAGACGCGACAGGCTACGATCGCTTTTCGGCTCATCCAATGCTAATGTTTTATTCCAGCTTCCACATGTCTTCACGTTTACCTGAATCAGAGATGTAATGCTCTTCCAGTCGTTGGCCACTTCATATGTCTTCAACATATGATCTTTTACATCGCGCGGGTGACGGGCGTACTCTGCTTTACATCATATTACACGTTGTGTGATTTTAAGGGTTACAAAACCATATAGACCAAATCATAGACAAACCTGGTAGGTGAACTATAAGGAAGGATGTCTTTTCGCTTTGATTGTTGTGTGCGGTTCCGTGCAACCCAATTAGGGAAAGCAGCAGTGACAACTCCGCTGATGAGAGACGGTCTATCAGAATTATATAGAAGTTTCCAATTATAAGTCAGGCGCGTGAATTCGCCTTGAAGTTTCAAAACAAAATTTTCGGCCCCCCTCCCCTATGTCAAGCGCGTGTGATGTTCGACGTTTGACTGGCACCTTATCCCGCTTAGGCCATTGGGCATAATGACCCCGAAATAATTGCTCCGCTCGCACAAACCACACGCACGCGTAAGTAATGTTGCTCATGCGAGTCCCACGGCTGACGCCTCAGTGAGATCTGGATTTAATCTAGATGCGTAGTGGATTAAACTTATTACATTATGGACGAAACCTGATAAGTAACGCATAAAATAGTTTGCTTTATGGCTAAAACTAATCGAGAAGTAGTGCTGGTTTCATATACGCATAACAGTTTTACACACATATTAACTTGAAACGGTCATTAACTAGCAAATTTTTTGTCATGCGTTGCGTATTTGGATAAGGATTCGTGCATAGTACTAACGTCCCACAATTAATTGGAATTAAGTCTAGTGGCAACAGATTGCTCTTCTAGGTATTACTTTCATGAATGCGCAACGGTACCTAAAGCATATCCTGCTTAGTGTAAAAAATGTGGATATGCAAATATCCCTTCAATTTTATTCCGGTAAATTGTAAACAAGCATGTTTCCATCCACTACTACGGCCGTATTGCAACAGTGCATCGGGAGATACCTAGTATCTTTCAACGCTGTAAATATGTTTCTACCACTAAATTCCCTGAATATTGTTAATGCTAAATTACATTATCTTGCTTAGTTAAAGGTAGATTTTGAATCCATGTAAATTGCTAAGATAATAATTTTAATTTCTATCTTAGGATTTCTGATTTAAGATGGCATGGCATGCCGTGCTTTACAAGCAAACTAAACAAAACAAACCGGCTTCTATTAGTGGCTAAATATATATTGTTGAAGTATAATTAGAGAAAGCATCAATATATACATCAACTGTGTTTGTTGTTTTCAATCCTAGTTGATATGCACTAGTAAATTTGGCGTGCTTAATGTTTTACAGAAGAAACCAGGGCAGAGTAAAGAAGCAGCTTTTCACCTGCCAGTTTATATACAAGTTAAGTGCAATTTTTGAACGTGGTAAATTCGACTACGCTGGCAATGCATTTCCATTTGTTTTTGTAAGCTAGTAATAACAGCTGGACAATAGCAGCTCACAATTTCTAGCTTCTATTGCTGTCCCAAACATTGCATGTTAACTGAAGGGATATTTAGCTACCATTTTTAGCGCAACTCTTACGTATGAAGCTGGGTAATTACTGTGACTAAAACTGAAGGTGTTATGTCGACGCAAGCATAGGCGTTTTGATGGAATTTCGTTAGAAGTATGTTTATCTCCAGTACCACCACTAATAAACTATACCACATAGGGCAATGGTGCGCACCCTCCACTGGGTTGGTTGTTTCTATATTTGCGGTAATTAAGAAATAGTCATTCTTAGCACAATTCCGATTGCCTCATCCTGTGATCCTTTCGTCCAGCTCAATTGTCATTTCGTGGTGTTTCCCACAAATTGATATCCGAGATTTATGTTTGTGCAAAATGACTTGGCATACGCATATGAAGAAATTGACCAAGGGAACTGGTCAGGCAGGTACGTGCCGTATTCGTGGATGAAGACCCCGTGTTCGTCCAAACCGATGGTTGGAGACTCCATCGGACGTGACTCATTGTCGGAGTCAGTGCTGCCCCTGCACTCGTTCTCTTGCGTTTAACTGTTCATACTTCAATGCGATTAGCTTCATGCACCTTTTCTTTGCTTCCATTCTGCTAATACCATATTTAAGTCTGACCGCATTTACTTATCATTGTTGTTTATTGCCAATCTGGCGACGCGAGTCCTGGCAACTGCATACACGGCACTTTGGTGTCCGGATCATGGTTTATCAACTGCACTGAACTGAACTGAAACAACCGGGTAGTCCTTAAGTATCGTAGGTTATTTAGGAAAGAGAAATTTCAAATAAAACTTGCTTAAATTCACAGGAAAGCAAAATACTCAAAGCGAGAAAATACTTCTCTACCAAGTCGTTATTATTCCTAATGTGAAAGGCCTGGTTGAAAGTGGTGTCATTTTTCCTACAATGGCATTTTGTAAGTTTGTTCTCAGTCTTTTGGTGTGCCCACCATAACTGTGTTTTAACAGTACCTTTGATGCGTATTGCTCAGGTGTGCGGCAGTTGTGCATCAGGTGTACCTTCGTCAGACAACGCGATGTCTACATTTTACCACAGCAGACTATGTACGTAACGGTTAATTCCGTGCTACTGCTAAACATCGTTCAGTACAAAACCCATCGGCATCCAGTTTTCCACTGAACGTTTGAGTTCAAGCACAGACCGGGATGTATCGATTGCTCACATGTGAATATTCTGCGTCTCGTCACGGAGAAACATGCAGTGCCGTGGAATTTGTGTTCGACATGCACCGCGATTGTGTGCGTCGGTTGGATATCCGGACGGCCGTTACAATTCCACGGGGTTTCCTCAGGGCGCACAATGTGCGGTAATTTACAGTGCGTCATTGAAAATCGGTTGACATTTCCCTGACGGGCATTTGAACATCCTTAATTTTGACGCTGTATGAGACCATGGAGCGCAACTGAAATTCATGAACCAACATCCAACTAATGGAAGGATTAGCATTTGACCACCAAAGATAAGCTAAAAACAAAACACGTCCTAACGACGCACTTCTAATACCCAACGAATTATCAACTTTGTATACTGACGCCAAAAGCCTTCGTAGTAAGTTGGCCGAATTCGGAGAGCTGCATCCTTTACTATCGCAAGAGGTCATCAAGATTATAGAGGCATAGTTCAACCCTACAATAACTAAATATATGATCGAATTCCCCAGGATGCGGCTGTTTCGGTATGAGATAACTAGAGGTGGTGTTGGATTAAAATTTTATTCCAAAGCTGACAAACAATTTGAACTTATTGATCACCTAGTCATGTGAGTCCTTTATTCACTTGGTCCAGCCTTTGTTTTGGATACTAGGACACATGTAGCCGCAACTTACCGTGCATCATTCCCGACGCCTGAGGTGGACTACACATTAAATCCAGTTTTCAGGCCGCTTTAAATCAATCATACTGCCGCATTCTCATCACGAGACGTTAATATACACCATCTGGAAATATCAGCAACCGATGGCTCAAGTTTGCAAAAGCTAATTTCTGACTAACCATTGTATAATAAGGCCATCACTTCCACCAGATTTCGAATTGCCACGAGGCCATCAAGACTTGCGCTCACCAAGGAAGAAGTCATGTTCGATGGAATGGTTGCGAGCATACTATTGGGTCGCATTTACCATGTAACTAAACTGTTGACCACATAAGAAACGCGAATATTCTAAAGAAGAGAAAGAGGAATAATATACTATAACTCGCTTCAACTTCTTATCCACCATTGAACTTCCTTAACTGAATATCCCAATAGAAGTCGCCTGAGTAAGGTTCACACATCGGCAACCTAAGCATCAGAACAGAAATCCTTCCACCACTGAAGCAAGGACAAGTCATTTCTGAAGAGCAGAATGCGTAAACACATGTCTTGTGGGATTTGGCATGGTGCGATTTACGAGGACTACTCCAATGCCGTACTCTGGAGTGCATACGTGGCACAGCGTAACGTTTCATGAAAATGATCTGAGAGGACAAATTGACGAACCGATTTTGTACGAATCGCAAACTCCCATACGGGCATGTATTTCCCTTCGTAAGGTGCAGTGCGGGATCCGGGCAGCGGTTGCGAGGGACGTGTGCAAGCAATCAGAGGTAAGCAGCCGACCTGTCACCGTGTAATTACTGCAGTCCGTTCCAAAATGGGACAAGCTCAAATTTGATTCGCATTTGTTTACTCCACGGTCAAGCTTATCCAACGTCAGCTACACCACAATAGCTCTACTGAAGTAGTTGTTATCCCCGTGTATCCACAATTCCCCTAGAGTCGACAAGGTTCGATTGAAGCCTCTGCAGGCAGCAGAGTTTTAGCAAAACCACGACCACTTGCTATCAGCGCTGTCTGAAGAAGAGTAAAATTTCTCCAATATATTAGTGAAACTCTATCACTGTCATCCATAATGGAAGTAGTCGCAGTGACCCTACCAATTAACATCCGATAACTCTGCTTCATGCACTTTCCAAAGTTATGGAATTACGGATGCATTGATGCAGTATCGGGTAAACCATAGCTTATTAGACACCGAGCATATTGGCTTTCGTTAAAAGCACTCATGTACTACTAACGTGTTAAGTAAACGCATTAGCTGGACCGAAGCAGCTGTCGGTGCGGCGGGAGTCTATGTCATCTACCTGGATTTCTCGAAAGCATTTGATTGCATAGACGGTTGAATTCTCTCACAAGCTTCGGAACTATGGCACAAGCAACTTAATCCTGGGTTGGATAGTCGACTTTCTGCGTGATCCTTGATTGGAGTTGAGAGTCCGTGAATCCGTCTCCGGCGCAATTGGAGTGGAGTGCGGTGTACCAAAAAACATGGTGCTACGACCACGCCTATTCATGGTTTATACAACAATCTAGCATGATCAGCCGCTATTTATTTCCTATTATTAGCAGACAATATCATGGAACAAAGGGACAATGTTTGTATACATGTGTAAAAGCTAACGCAGCTAATTCATCATTGCCACTCTCAATCAGCAGGCCAAGACTAGTCTGGAAAAGCACTGGACGCCGGCTTTTCGACATTCTGGGTCTCGTCAGTAGTGCACCTCCAAGCTAATGTTTAATCGATCCCGTAGGATGCTCATGGTGAAACTTCAATATAATAGTTAAATCAAAAGGTGAAATCAAATAGTTAGCAAACTTGGGTTTAGACCGGTGAAGTCCCTGAACTGTACGTAGTATTGATGTAAATCCAAGGTGAATCCATAAAAGGGACGGCAAATTGGATGTCGGTAAAATCTTGTCTCTTTCTGGTGTACACATACAGGCGGTGCAAAAGGTGGAACGAAATCTGGGATTGGCCTGCCGGTTTAATCTCTTAACGACACCTGTGTTCATCCATTCATAATGGGTTATGTATGATTGTGCAGCGAGATGAGTGCACAGTCAACTCGGGCTATGAACTCTGACAACGTGGGTGCACATATGACAGATTACGGTACGGCATTCCACGTTCGCCAAACGCGTATGGAAAAGAAATTCCGAAGGTATTCCAAACAACTGTGCTGTTCTGTCAGCTCGAGATGGTGCCCTCTCAAATTGTTGTTGTGACTGAGCTCTAGCAAGTAGAAGCCACATAAGGTTGGGATCCCTCAAAATATTGTGAGTCAAAATGAGGTCCCCGCGCAGTAGCTCATACTGTCTGCTGAAGTCCCCGACAACTTGTAGTCATCGTTCATACGGCAAATTATACAGACCCTTGACATTCATGGTTTCTTGGCGTTGCGATATCTGCAAGCCTGTGAGATCTATCCTCAGCCATGTCTGCCAGACTTTATTGCGTATTCAACATGTGGCCGTATGTATGAGCCGAGAAGTTGTGGGAAAATCGAAGGGTCGGATCGTCCGAATGCACGCTTCAGGATGTCCACGTATTGGATGCTCCACCTTGACGGTATTTCAGCCTGACTCGAACATCAAAGGTCGACCTGGACAAAACTTCCAGATCCTACTCGCCAATAGCAGTTTGGAGCTCCTGATTACAGAGTTCGTAGCAGTGCACCAACTTGTGCCATGGGTGCAGCACTCTATATTTGTCCACATTGTATCGAAGTAGATTTCAGATTGGCCACGTGTATACACTATCCAAATCAGCTTGAATTACTGTGGTATCATTTGGTGTAATGATCACACTGCATACCTTGATGTTATCCGCAGAAAAAACAGTTCCCTGTTGTAAGGCGTGTGAGATCTAATATTGGTCAATATTCCGTAAAACGGGAAGAAGTTAACTGTGACCCGTTGTATTGACGAGCATCTTGGGCACTCGATATTGGCAGGAGAGCTTTCTCAGGAACTTGGTCGTTGCGCCACTGGTCGCAGGCTCCGTGCAGGATATCTCCGGCGGTTTAATGAAGGCGTTAATAACAACAACAGAATACTGCTCCCCATTCACCGGTCCAATGAAATCTGCATACACACGCTCCCACGGCTTCGTTGTCAAAGTCCAGGAGGATATTTCCGCTTTTCTTGTCACCTTATTGACAAGTGCTTATCTCTGACATGACTTTGCCATCTGTTCCAGTTCCTATCCGACATTCGGCGAGTAAACTAAAATACGAGCAATCATTTTCCTCTTGTTAGTACCCGGATCGACTCGATGGAATTGCTGTATAACACTGTAGTGAAGTTCTGAGGGGACAACAACTCGTTCGCCCAGCTATAAGCATCCGTTGACGATTGACAGATCATTCTACCTTAGGAACAACTTATGCAACTCAGCTGTCAGTTTAGCCTTTGGCCACCGTGTAATGTATTATTTGATCGCTTGTTCTAGGACTGGCTCTCGGGTTAATGCTTCACGCACAATTGCACGAATAATCTGAGGCTATCTGAGAATCTCCATCAGCATTTGGTTCACTTCAGACTCCAAGAAACCCGTTGCGATGATTGATTCTTCTTCCTGAAGCTCATGACTATGCGAAATTGAAGAAAGCGCGTCAGCTTGACCCATGTTCATTTTGAATGATACTACACTACAAAGTGCTAACTGAGCAGTGGAGGCCCAATGTTTCCTCCTGTTCACTAAGTAGTTGGGGATGACAGAATTTGTTCCAAAATTTGCAAGCATCAGCTTATGATCAGTAAGAAGTGTGATCTTTTGCCCATAAACCTTCTTGTGAAATTTCATTACTGAGAAAACTATCGCCAGAGCCTCTTTCTCTACCTGACCATAATTGGTTTCTGCGGGAGACAGCGATTGCATTTTCTGAACCATCTGCGAACCTGTGGGCTATGACTGCATCAATGCCATAGTTCAAGGCGTTCGCGACCACCACAATCTGCAAGGTAGGGTCGTAAGTAATTGGAACATACAAGTCATTTCACCTGCTCAAGTGATTTCTGACGCTTTTCGGAAGAGTTTCAGGATTTATTCTTGGTCCGTAATTCATTCGGTGGGCCACGTAAGCGATGCATATGCGGCAGGAACGAGCTGTAAGGGCTTATGAGTCCTAAGAAGAGGCTTAGTGTTGAAACAGCTTTGGAGGACAGCATCTTCTTGATAGCTTCGATATTCGCTGGGTCTGGGCATCTGCCAATCCTGTCCATTATAAAACCGAGAAACGAAATTTAGTCCATAAAGAAGGTACTCTTCTCCGGTCGGAGTCTAAATCTGTACTCTTCAAAACGGCCAAGATAACACTACAACTTTTTGAATAGCCAGACAGAATTGCCTCCGACAACAATGATGTCTGAAACAATTAGATCCCTTTAGTAATTTGAATAAAGCCGTAAGAAGACGAACACTGGCAGATGTCAACATTTCGTATTGTCTCTTCAGTGCCAGCACCATAACATGAAAATATATAAGACGACAGGTAGGGTGAGACCGGAACTATTTAGGACAGGGTAGTGGGTATGCGTGACACCCCTACGCATTGGGGAGCCGTAGGTTTACGAACAACTGTTTCTGCACACAGAGTGCGGGTTTGATACGGCTGATCTCTACTACCTGTGAGAAATGTTGGAAACGGGCGTTAGCATGTCTTAACACGATTGTAAACATTTTGGCCGGATCAAACTGATGACAGGTGGCCAGTAAATGCTTACCTAAGGATGAAGCAGGTGGCTTACGTGAACAAATGAGCGACCGACGACTGGGTGATTTGACGCTGCAACCATTTAGGTACATATTCCCTTATTCTCGAGTTCAACGATCTGTTGGTAAGGCTGATGTAGTGATTACCACAACTACAAGCAAATTGGTAAATACAATGTGAATTGGCGGCAATAGGTTGTCTTTCCGTCATTGGGGTAACAGGTATTCCATTAGTCCGGTTGATGAGAACAGTTTCGGCAGCATAATAAGTCCACTGGACTGCGGAAGTTATGTGCTTCGTTGTACAACGGGAACCTGGAGGGAACATTTGTTGTAGTTATTCGTACCCATCCAGCATCAGATTTGCTTGATGCGCTGAAGTAATGCCATCCGTCGATCAGATTTATAATTGCAAATAAAAGACAGCACTTTCCATATTTTGGATGTGGATCTGAAAAGAAATCCGGATGGTACACTCACTCGATCGTTGTACCGTAAGCCTACTTGGACGGAACAGTATCACAACTTTAACAGTTTCTGTCACATCAACAACAAACGAGCTCTCGTACGCACTTATTTGCAAGAGCTCGTGTGATCCGATGGGAAGGAACAATAAACAATGAGGTACAACATGCGTCAGCAACACCACTAGAGAACGGGCATCTCGAGAGGTGCTTCATGCGACACCCAAGTGATTAAACAATCGGGAAAACTAGAGCCAACGTCCCTAAGAAGAAGGTATTCATTATGCTGCTATTCAAAAGGGACCATTATGATAGGCGATTTCAATAGTGTCTTCCCCAGTCCATTAAGAAATGCTATCTTGTGGCGGAGTTAACCAGGAGGATTGCAGAACAGGTCCCACGTAACTTGGTGGCAAATCGCCTTAAGCTGCCCGCAAGCACTATCGGCCAGCATGTCCTAGATTGCTTGAAGTGCCAACATCCCCAGGAATGGTTCAGGATGCTTAATTGTCAGAACACTGCTGCTTGTTTCCGATTTACAAAGGTATCAACTAGTCGTCGGCTGAAACACAACTTATATAAGCAGACAGGGCTTGTGACTAGCCACGCCCTGAGCTGAGATAAACTCACTCAGGGAACGCTGTTGAAAAGTGGCTATCCAAGTAGATTAATCGACGAACATAGTTAGGCGAGGGTGCCAGGACTGAAAGTTTCGACAGTGTCTAAAAGAAGATCTACATCAAGCAACCAATTAAGAGAGATTTTCCAAATATGAGGAAAAAGGTGCACACAACTTCCGCAGTCCAGAGGATTTATTATGCTGCCGAAACTGTTCTCATCAACCGGACTAATGGAATACCTGTTACCCCAATGACGGAAGGACAACCTATTGGCGTCAATTCACATTGTATTTACCAATCGACTTGTAGATGTGGTAAACACTACATCGGCCGAACCAACAGATCGTTGGACTCGAGAATAAGGGAATATGTACCTAAATGGTTGCAGCGTCAAATCACCCAGTCGTCGGTCGCTCATACCATCTATTCACGTAAGCCACCTGCTTCATCCATAGGTAATCATTTACCGGCCACCTGTCATCAGTTTGATCCGGCCAAAATGTTTACAATCGTGTTAAGACAAGCTAACACCTGTTTCCTACTTTTCTCACAGCATTCGCAATCAGTTTTATCAGGCCCACACTCTGTGTGCAGAAACAGTTGTTCGTAAGCCGGCGGCTGAACTGGGCGTAGGGGTGTCACGCATACCCACTACCCTGTCCTAACTAGTTCCGGTCTCACCCTACCTGTCGTCTTATATATTTTCATGTTATGGTGCTGTCACTGAAGAGACAATACGAAATGTTGACATCTGCCAGTGTTCGTCTTCTTACGGCTTTATTCAAATTACTAAAGGGATCTAATTGTTTCAGATGTCATTGTTGTCAGAGGCAATTCTGTCTGGTTATTCAAAAAGCTGTAGTGTTATCTTGGCCGTTTTGAAGAGTACAGATTTAGACTCCGACCGGAGAAGAGTACCTTCTTTATGGACTAAATTTCGTTTCTCGGTTTTATAATGGACAGGATTGGCTAGACCCAGCGAATATCGAAGCTATCAAGAAGATGCTGTCCTCCAAAGCTGTTTCAACACTAAGCCTCTTCTTAGGACTCATAAGCCCTTACAGCTCGTTCCTGCCGTATATGCATCGCTTACGTGGCCCACTGAATGAATTACGGACAAAGAATAAATCCTGAAACTCTTCCGAAAAGCGTCAGAAATCACTTGAGCAGGTGAAATGACGTGTATGTTCCAATTACTTACGACCCTACCTTGCAGATTGTGGTGGTCGCTAACGTCTTGAACTAGGGCGTTGATGCATTCATAGCCCACAGTTTCTCAGATGGTTCAGAAAACGCAATCTCTGTCTCCCGGAGCAACTAATTATGGTCAGGTAGAGAAAGAGGCTCTGGCGATAGTTTTCTCAGTAATGAAATTTCACAAGAAGGTTTATGGGCAAAAGATCACACTTCTTACTGATCATAAGCTGCTGCTTGCAAATTTGGATCAAATTCTGTCATCCCCGTCCATATAGTGCACAGGTTGTAACGTTGGACCACCAATTTGCTCAGCTAATACTTTGATGCTAAGTAACTCTTCACAAAGAACATGGGTCAAGCTAACGCGTTTTCTGGACTTTCTGAAAGTCATCAGCTTCAGGAAGAGGCAATAATCGCAACGAGTTCCTTGGAGTCTGAAGTGAACCAAATACTGATGGAGATTCTCAGAAAGCCTCAGATTATTCGTGCAATTGTGCTTGAAGCATTAACCCGAGAGCCAGTCCTACAATAAACGGTCAAATAATACACTACACGGTGGCCCAAGATTAAAATGTCATCTGAGTTGCATAAGTTGTTCCTAAGGTAGAATGATCTGTCAATCGTCAACGGATGCTTATAGCTGGACGAACGAGTTTTTGTCTCCTCAGAACTTTACTACACTGTTATACAGCAATTCCATTGAGGCGATCCGGATTTTAGCAAGATGAAAATGATTGCTCGGACTTTAGTTTACTCGCCGAATATCGACTAGGAACTGGAACAGATGGCAAATTCATGTCAGTTATATGCACTTCTCAATTGGACGCCAAGAAAAGCGAAACTAGCCTCCTGGACATTGACAACGTAGCAGTGGGAGCGTGTGAATGCAGATTTCATTGGACCGGTGAATGGGGAGCAGTAGTTTGTTGTTGTTGAAGCCTTCATTAAATCGCCGGAGATATTCTGCACCGAGCATGCGACCAGTGGCGTAACGACCAAGTTTCTGAGAAAGCTTTCTTGCCAAAATGGAGTGCCAAAGATGCTAGTCAAATACAACGGGTCACAGTTAATTTCTTCCTGTTTTGCCGAGTACTGCGCTCAGAGTCGCTTTGCCCATGCACGCTAGCCACCCTACCATCAACAATCTAATGGACAGGCAAACAGCTTCTTCTATACCCTAAAGCGAGGTTTGCTGAAAATAAGGGGAGATGGAACCACGCAGATGCTATTAGAATCGTTTCTACTCATGTACAGGAAGACACCGCATCCACATGTCCCAAGCAGCTAATACCAGCCGAAACGTTAATGGGACCAAAGCTACGCACAATGAACGCGTTATTGCTTCCGAAGCACGATACCTCCCTAGAAATAAACTGAGAGTAGTGGACTAGTATAAACAAGGAAATAGGAAAGAAGCACGCAGATTCTACACAGGACAGCAAGTTTTGGTCAGTGACTATCACGTTGAAAGACCAAAATGAGCGACAGGTCTGATCCAAAGCAAAGTTAGATGTGTCCTATACAAGGGTGAAGTGGGGGACCACATTTGGACCAGGTACGTTAATTATATCCGGCTAACTGGCATATCGGTAATTCCATGATGTCGACCGCTACAGCTGGATATCCTGCTGGACAGGTTTGATAAGCCAATCAGCATGCAGAACGCTTCTAAAGCACGTTGCACGACAGTCCCAGAAGAGCCGATTATGCAACTAAAACGCTGCTCTGATCGGGTACGGCGACCTGTTATCAGGATGCAGCTGGAGAGAAGACGGCACTTGTGTGCAATTTGCGCCATGGACTTGTTACGGGGAAATAGCTTACATAGAGTGTACAAGCCGAGAACCGTGGCATGACAGTGGATCGATCTACAATTGGAGAATGAAAACAAGCAGTGATCAGTCAGGATTCTGTGTGTAGTCAGCGACAAGTTGAACCCCGTACTTGAACATTTCGAGTAGTGTTAATTAATAACAATTAGCTTCTCCAGTATTGTTGTGCTAGTAGTTGCCTACAAGCTAGCTATTGCTCTAATTTCAAATACAATACGGTGGCTTCGGTCAAGCTGCTCTTAGTGTTTTCATTTCGTTGCAGTTGGAGCGGGTTGCACTTGGCATAGCGGATTTAAGTCGGTTGTTGGTACACTTAACTGGTTTCAACTGAGAATTCCGTCGATTTTCCGGCTGCGGTTGTTTTCTGATAGGAAAATACATTCTCCAGAATTGATCAGATAGGAACATCATTCTGTTAATCAATTAAGACTGCCCGGTGTGATCGGCAGCATCTGGCGAATTGACACTATGGACCACAGTTTCTGCAATCCACAGTGCGAGTCGGACATATTTGACAGTCCGATTTGTGGCTAGGACTCTACGTCGATAAAACAGAGCAGCCAAATTCTGGGCTGGCCTAGAACCCCAGTTATGTTTTCAAGTGTCACACTGGCTTTGAACAGGCTCGACTGTCTAATAGCGACTGTATCAAGTCTGGTGATCTTTATGGCTCTCTCCCAGGAACGTTTCGTTGTATGTTTGGAAAGTAGCGTTTCTCATTTGTGATAAGCAGACATACCAGTTATCAACTGCTGCGTCAGCGTAATAAAAATTAAAGTTTATTATTTTAGATGCTCGCATAGTTACAAGCTTTTTCTGCTCGAATCAAGCGAGAGGCAGCCTTTTCCAGTGACTCTGCATCGTCTCGCCAACAACCGCAAAATATGCAACGTTCAGTGGTAACGTTTTGCTGTGCAATTCGCATGTCGCGATACTCAATGCAACGAAAAATATTTCTGTGATTAACGCTACACTTGCTGCAACGAATAGCAGTACAACTATTCCCGTAGCTTCGGTTTGGATGTTAAGTTTCCGTGGAGGTACAAGATGAATTGCTCCTGAGAATTCTCAAAATATAACTGCTGCCGTGCTCTATCATCAATTTTCTTCTATTAAACGTTTCGACTGATGTAACCTCGATAGCGCCTACGCTTCCTATCGACCGACAGAACTCGAACCTATCCATAGGTCGACTCAAAGCTACAAAGATTACCGCTCGAAATATTTAAACTGACTGCGGTGGCCTCAGCCGCTTTAGACACAACATGTGTCAAGGACCAAATGTAATCAGCAGAGACTTCGCCGAATCCACACACAACCGAGACAAATATACCAATGAAAATTAGGCGGAACAACGGTGTTCTAACACTCATTTGGACTGGCGTTCTTGAGACCGAGGCAAAACCTGTAAGAGTCAAACAGCGGGACGATCTGAACCAGTGGAATCGTGTTTGTGGTCAGATCTGTGTCCGGGCTTATCTCACTAACTTACTGAGCATTACCGGACATCCAAACTCAATGCATCACGGTAACTTCCGGCTAATACGTGAAAAATTGGGATTCACAGATGAAGTCCAGGCGGTACTTTTGTCTGCATACCGCCTGCGGAGATAAGACCGTGGGATCGCATAATTCAGGAAGTTACATGGAACGAACATCAGCGGAGCATAAATCATTCAAACGACTATCACTCGGAAAGTAGCAAAATAATCATTTTGTTCACGGCGCTTCCCAGTTACCGGTAGCCAGCAAACATGATGCCGACGCAGAACATCATTAGGCTTTGGGGTGCATCCGTTTAGCTAACTTGTGACATCACAACTCAGTCAACTTCAAGGCTGCCCGTGTCACTTCACTATGAAGGTGGTTGCCCCAGTATAACAAAACCTCAATTTTAGTCTTACTACATGGCGGGAAACTAATCCACAGCTGACATAACTGCGCAACAATCCGTTTTCAAAGCTACGCTTAAAAACAGACATTACATTACCGCATCTACTCGACTCCGTCGAGGAAGCAGCACCAGTTGAGACTCAATGAGAGTTCAACTGTCGGCATATCTTCACTCCAAGCATTCACTCATGTCAAGCGCTTTTGACGTCCAAAAAAAACAATCATGTATATTCACAAATGCTCGGCGTTTACTAAACAAACCTTCCTAACCGTGATTCCGTCAGTGCTTGAATGTCACAGACCTCTTCACCATTACGGATATATGGTTGCGTTCCGACATAATTGACATAGATTTGGAATTACCGATTGACCAATGCTCGGCATGACTGACCAAGTAAAGATGGTGTAGTTGCTCCGTATTTTCGCAGTTACCTTCAGTGTGAACCCCTGAGGAATCTGCTTAACATGATGTAGAATTCCATTTGGTACAATCTCCGCCTGAGAAGCAAGGAGGCTTGCTCGGTAGTTGTCGTTTAGCACCCACTATCTGCGACCGAGATGGACTTCAACGTGGCATCTACACTGAGACAGTTAAGGAACACGTGGTACAGCCATCTTCCTATCCCAGGCGATTTCAACACCCACGCCCTGATTCCCACAACACTCATGGGAATAGTTCAAAGCAGATCTGCAACAGCTTGTTGCTAGTTTCCCGCTTTCTGGCCACGTAAAAACGTTTAACAGATTCGGATAAGCGGATAGTTCATCCACATTTTATATTGACTTTATATCTACACATGGTTTGCTTTACGACGCTGGAATCTGTGTTTGACAAGCTACCTAATATCCAACATATCGCATGCAAAATAAGAACGACCACAAAACGATTCAGAGATGGTTATCCCTCAAGCACCTGCGATGCAAAGTGATTAAATTTCGTCGTTCATCCAAGTCATCAATTGGCTCAAACCTATGAGGTTGGCGATCAGGATATCCAGCAATGTTCTCGGAACTGATCTCGGTGCATTGATGCAGTAGGAACTTGGTTGCGTGGAGCATTCCGCGATCGCGTCAAGATAGGCCATCTACAACTTGTGGCTATTAGTGAGCGCTTTGTTTCACTTTGACTCATTTATTGGTTCCCTAGCTGCTTTCTGCATGCGTACGCCCGCACATGGAATATAACCTTAAATCATGCCAGCCAGGCTGAAGCTGGACCTCACGGGTTTGGGATGCTTCCATTTCAGGCCATCATAAACGGCAAAGTACTATACTATTTACCTTACAAAATGCGTATTTTGTGGGGCTTCGTATCGGCATTGCATGGTAATCATATCATGTTTTACCAAATCTTAAGCAACCCTAATGACTGGTTATCCGCGGCTAAAAGGCACAAATAACAACAGACTGAGAGGACACGGTCTCAAACTAGCGGAACAGCGCAGCCGATTAGTGTAGATCTGGAATGTTTTTCGTAACGTGTATACCAAAGATGCAATTCACCGCGAACACTGACCATTTCAGATCCCACATTTGCTGTGTTGAAAATTGTGTGGAAATTCCACTGGTCGCATTACAACAGCTCATATAACACACATATGAACCATGCGCAAATTTGGAAGACAAAGCCACATCAATGCACATCCTAATTAAGGAAAATTCAATGGCATTAATATGGGATGCTGCATAACACCAGATATAAAAGATTCAGATGAGCAAAGTCTATTCGCCATGTCGACTGTTGCCGGGTTCTTCCTTCATATTAGATTAACTTTTATTTTGCAACCTGTGTCACTATGCTGCGGGACATTTTAAGTCCTGACCGTATTATTCGCAATATATCAGTGACCAATTACAATGTTTCACCGTCCCGTTGTGCGAGCGATTTATGCGACAATTTATCGTTAGATGGACGCCATCTGATGATGATTACTATTTGTGGTAGAAGTACTCTCAAATTAGGAAGAATTTACTTTATTTGATGGACGCCGTTTTGAGTGAAACGTGCTTGTGATCCAACTCAATCCCATTGACTTGCCTTGCGGGATCAGTCCTAGCTCTTTTTATGTGTGGTATGACTGCGTACGCATGGGCAGACAGTCTACAACAGTCACTCGTTCGAAATGATCCCGCAGATACTTTCACCATCAGTGCGGTTCGCACAGGGAAATGATAACGCACCGCTGTCAAATCTTGGCGCCTATTGTACTCCGTTGACGTAGCAATGCCTCGCATCTGATTTGTTTATTGCGATAGCGTGATTATGTAGGGCACCTGCAATCGAACATAATATATCAGTGCTCCTTTAGGTCCGTTACCCACAGTGCTTCGCTAGCTCTCTGCTTGCTGCCCGACTTCATGCACAGCATAGGCTGGCTTGCCGAACAACCTCCTCGTGGTGCAAGCTGGGTGGTTCGGGATTTTCCCGTTCCAGCAAATGGTTCGGCGGCAGTGTTCCAGGACGTGGTGGGTTTTCGCCTGGCAAGCGTTCTCCCTATAAAAAGCCACATATGTCCGTTTAACAACACTGTGACGTGGCGGACGTGACTCGCCACTAAATAAAGTCACTGTCCCTTACTTCATCCTGGCGAAGCATTGTATTCCAGCAACCTTATGCTGTACTTCTGGGGAGCATTGGGCCCCTGTTTGACAAAGGAACAAACGAAAGGCGTATGAACTGAGCAATCAGTCACCGGCTCCCAATGGGCGCGATTCCCTGAATTCGCTCCGCTGCCTTGCGGGCAGGCTATTCAGTCAAAGGCTCGGGGTGGTGTCCCCTAAGTCAACACCCTACTTCGGCTTGGGCAACCGGGTAGTATCTCGTCCTCTGAGGAAACCATGGACATTGTTGTGTTGTGTTTTATTTTACTGTTTCTGTACCTTCGTTTGAAACCCGTGGTTTCTGATGGCATTAGGTCTGTTTGCAGACTTTTGCAAATAATATATATATAATAGCGGTAAATGGATGTGTACTGTACGCCTTGCATCCGCAGTGATCCATAGTATATCCACTACGTCAGGCGTATGTTCTCCTTGCAGTACTAAATGGTAGTGAATCACATTCCTCCGTCTCCAAATGTCCTGTCAACCTTTCATCTGTCCACAAGCTATCCATCCTTCGAGATCGCTCTGCGCACGCCGTAATTTCCTCTCCTTGTTCGTATCATTTCTTCAATCAGTCGGCGTAAACCTTCGGTCCATCTTCATGCTGGGAAATACCGTATTCTGTGCATCACCGACTGACAACGACATACACTCCTTTCCAACTGGACAGCGGAATTCTCTCACTTGGGTCACACACAGTTGTACTTTGTGACCTAACTGCTCGACCTTTGAACGATTGCCAAGTCCGCGGTTTGATTGCTCCCGTTTTCGAGCATTGTTCTGTTAGAAACCTCTGAGTGCAACACGATAATTTGGGTGCGTCAGCGTAGTCCTATCTTTTCATATCTCTTCAACTTCAGTCAAAAGATCACCAAGGAATTTTCTCTCTTCGATTTCTCCCTAATCAGATGTTCTGTTTGGTCACAAACTATGTAAGCACAAATGTATAGGCAGATGCGCAGCCCTGCACGCTTTGTTATGCAATTTGCGCTTCTTAGTTGCTGGGTGCTGTTTTGTGACTGAACCAACTCTACTAACCAGAAGCCACCGATCGATCCAATTGTTTGGTTAACTGTAGTATCTCTGGCGTTCGCATCAACAATGGGGTAACGGCATGCAGTACCAGGGTTTTTCAAGACTTCCGTCACTTGACGGAGACCGTGGGTTGCCAGCATATGTAGATAAGCCGACTGACTTGTAAGACGCCTGCCCGTTGCCTTGAGCCTTACTGCCTGCGTTGTATTTCAATGGCGCGTGTCCCAGCCGGCGTAGGGACAGGTCGACCCTCGTGGTAACTTTAGCCCACTTATGACCGGCGGTGATTGCGCGGAAACGAAGCTTCGGTACTGCGTACCTGTGTACTGCTGGTGTGTTTTCTCAAGTTGACTCGTGATCTAGTTATCATCCGAACCTTCGTTTCCTTTGGAAATTTTGCCCTGTTTCCTCTAATTCTTACAATCTCTAACGTCAATCGGCTTGTGGACCACATTCGCACCCCTATACCCATAGGTAGTCGAATTCCGCGGTGATTACTTGACGATCCGTTGCTTGGCCTTCGCGTAAGCCAATATAATTTTGGCCATGTTTATGCATACTTTTCTCGTTTCTGCTTGAGATATTCCGAACTTGTCCCACCATTTATCTGCGTCTGTCCATTTGTCTGGGGATGTTGTAGGTGGATACTAGCTGCCTGATGTAAAAGTTTGCTTCATGTGTCCGGAAGCTGAAATAGCACAAACGGGTTCTGATCCGTTAGCGCAACCTGTGGACTTCCGCGTTTTGCTCTAGTACAGTTCATCACGGCGTAGGTAATTAGGTCAGTTCTTGAAACATGAATTATAGCCGATGCATTCCAGCGGGTTAAGTACTTTTTCATCACACACATTTACTAACTATACGTTTTGTTTGTCCTATTGCGTCGATCGACCAAAACTCAGCAATCGGGGACACTAGAATCAAGAGCCAAGGTTGTTGTGGTGTCACTTTTTACCTCCCTCTAGAGGATAGCAATTCTGGCACGACGGTATGTACGCATGGAAGCACAAGTGCCCAACTTAGTTTCCACAGTGGTGGTTGTCTGTTTGTGCGGCATCATTTTACACTGTACCCTGAGAATTAAATCTTATTGTCAAGCTTATTCCTAACGTGTGCTTTAAACATCTTGTGTTGAGGTATATGTGCATGCTGATGCTCTTGCCATCGTTTCTTTGAGCTGGGTGAATCAGAATGGGGCGCATAGTTGCTGTCTTGATGTTGTTCTCACCAACACAGGGTCTATAATACATGTGGACTCGATTCATAACTATCTGGGCCACATCAATCTTTAACCACTGACATTTCGCTCATCTGTTATGCAGAAGCTTGTATTGCATTCATCAACTCCTATCAAGTCATGAGCGATTGCCAAATGCTGAATGCATTTTTATGTCTAATCAGCTGTGCGCTCCTGATTAAAATGCCAATCGATATAGTGCGCTTTGATTAGATCGTATCATCACATTAAGCTAGAAACAGTTGTGTAGAAATAAGGTATGCAAGCTCCCTTAGAATGGAGTCCTTCCTACAAATTAGAGCTTAGATTGTCTGAACGAGGCCACGAATGACAAAAATATATCCAGTCCAAAGGAATCAATGCATAAAGTGGAAATTGAGTATCATCTTAGGCCGAAATAACATTCAGCAGTGGCAATTCACATGAATCCCAAAAGTATTTACATCCGCGAAAGTTGACCCCTGTAAATTACGGTGTCCGAAATTCGACATGCAAATGTGTAGTGAAAAACATACGCAGAACTCTCCACACCAGAAAGTATTATCTCACTGCATGGTAATGAGTTTTAATTAATTCGAGCCAGCGCAAATTATGATTAAATATCGTAACTCACCATGCGAACTACATGTATGAGAACATAAATCCGTTAGAAGATGAAAACCGGGCGGCGCTAACATTCATAATTGACTGATCAGCGACAATACCATAGCGATCAGATATTCAGGGTGCAAGGATGTCCCGATTGAAATAGAATAGGGAGAGAGGTGGAGGACAGACGTGACTCGCTTGGCTGTCTTTTCCGATTAAACTTCGTGGATAGCAAATTTGCAGCAACTCATACTTGAGCGAATACGTACCTTCACCAGCACTGTCATTAGTGCATATTTATAAATGCTCTCTCAGCTAAGGTTTTAAAAATGTTCTGCTTGCAGCACATCGGTTAAATGTAGGTAATGTTTATGCACAAGCTGCATGATGCAGGGCGTTAAGAACCTTATCAATACAATATTAGATGCTGCAGTTATCCTCCAGCACGCGAAAGTATAACAATTAGCAGAACGCAGAATCTTCAGATTGTTTAACCAACGAAGATTGTGTGGTTAAAAGTAATTAGCAGCTAGGAAGAACAGAAGTGTAGCACGGATTGATACCAGCGGAAAACATTCAGTTAACACAAGCTGAATATTAGAGCGCAAAAGAGGAACAAAACTAGCGCCAATGTATTTGTCAGGTACCTCTGGTGAATCATCCGAGGTGGTAGGAAGAACGTTGAGGTGATTCAGCGGGATTAGTCACATTATCCACGATGAAGTTGAGTACGAAATTTACCTGACGTGGTCTAGAGCATTATCGCTGCAATATGTGGTGTGGAATCAAATTCACA
>CALYDF020000714.1:0-26657 GCA_944474145.2 Dicrocoelium dendriticum | reverse complement strand
TCCGTTTTGGTTTTTGCGTCAACCTACGCATATAGGAGTATTTGGCCTGTCACTGCAGTTTGACCGCTAAATTTCGACTTCTTTAATATTCAAGCCACGTGCGGAAACCACAATACTCATGATACCTTTTCCAATGAATATTCCGCCGTTTCAACACCCGGTCAAAACGTCGGCTCCAACAGCGAAGCTTAGCTGAATGGCACCTATACAGGGCAGCGAACACCTCGAGCAACTGCGTGAGGCCAATTTTGTTCACTTTCCACCTCTGTACTAGCGTGGCTTCCTCAAGTTCAGGAACCCAGGTAATGCGTGCGGCTCCATCCCTCAGAAGCGTTGTATTAATCCGGCTTAGTTTCCGCGTCAGTCGGGGTAGAGCTGAGAGTCGCGGTAGGCAAATGCAGAAGGAAAAAACGATATGGGCGCTCTTATCTATAGGAGGTTCAACATTTATGTCTGACAAGAAACCATACTTGGTGATCACAACATCTATGGAAGAGGAGATGCTCTCGTCCCGACTTCTTGTTGGAAATTTAAAGTGCTTCAAAAAGGCGCCATTCTATACCCGTTGTACTAAATTATTCTCCAAGAAGTCCGCCTTATAAAGAGCATTTTCCCAGTTGGCATGTGGTAGGTTCAGGTCAAGTACAACCCTAAAACTTAGCGCAGGAGGCGCAGCTGGTTTTAGTAGATCACTAAGGTCCTTGTCCTCTCCTCGCGTTGAGGACGGGCTGCGATAAGCACAACCAATTAATTCAACTTTACCCTGCACCCTCAGAAAACAAGAAGGAATTTTAACATTTTGCGTGCACATGGTAAACAGCGCTTCCTAGCGACTGTAATGTCACCTTATATCCAAGAGCACTCCACCCCCATTTGGATACCCAGGACGGTCTGTTCTATACCCGAAGAACTCGAACAACAAGCAATCATTTATTGAGTCATTTGATGACAGCCAAGTCTCTATGATTGCAACAAAGTTGGTAGATGAAAAACTCATCACCAGCTCCCCCACTTGTTTTCCCTTTAACAAGCATTTTTTTACCAAACTTTTAGCAGCGTTTGCCACATTTGTTCTCCGCTGTCAGTCGCAAGTTTTTAAGTTCCACTCGGGCGTAGAACCCCAGGGGATACCCCGTCTTTTGTCAAACTTTAGGTAGATTTGAATAGGAATTCTACCTGGGCCCTCGAAGACAAAGCACCACTGACGTCACCGGCCCTAGTTGCTACGGAGACCCCAGTCACAACACCTATTTTCATTTTACCGCGAGCAACCATGGCCTTATTGAATATAGCTCTCGCATTTGAAGTTGGCTGAGATGAATTTGCGCTCCCGGTAGAGTTGTCAGAAGCCTTTCATTAAGTTACGCTTCTGAACTAATCACGGCTGCTGGAGAAATCGTTTCCGTTGCCACCAAAATGGCCGCTTCAGTCGTGGTCGATCGCCGGCTTGCGACCTGAATTTCTGCGGGGACAAAAGTCATCGATGAAGCAACATTGGAGTGATGTAAGAGCAGTACTTCTGTATCGACCTCCTGAATATTAAACTGTGAGCTAGTTATGCTCTGTGGAGAGTCGAGATGGGAGCTGGTAACATCCATCCAGAGAACTTGACTAGGCGCTCCATTTATCATAATTTCCGTTAGAGAAGTTGTAACAGGATTGCTTTGACCGGGGCTACTGTTAGCTGACAAAAAGAGAACCAAAAGTAGTATTATTTAAATTTAATAATGATTTGGTTTTGGCTCTAGAAGCGAACGTATCGGGAGCCACCTGATACCGTCCATTTGTTCGGTTAGCCAATAGGCCCACACGGTTGAGAATTAGGTCAGGGTGAAACAGATTTTAAACTCTACCAAATTTGGCCTTGGAATTCCCCTTGTCTTGCAGCACATTTACACTGTTACAACAACCAACACGATGTAAAGAAGCGGCGATATACCGACAATTAAAAGTATGTCCTGAACACGCTTTCTATACAATCCACGCCTGGTCTTAGCCTCTCGTATTGCCGGTTCTTTTCGGTTGTAAATTAGCACATTTCTCTGCCCAACCTTAGCGAGTAAAGTGAAACGCGCATAATGCGCAAAATGTGAATGTAACAGGTCAATCCTTGCTCGCACTGCTTCAATAACATAACCCTGCTCCTTAATCATTATCGCTGCTGTATTGAGCCTCTGCGGGCTTTAATGTCACATAGGCTATCACGTCGGTGTATGTTCTGGTGAGAAGTATTCTAGTTCGCCAGAAAGCATAAATGAATAATAGTATGTCAGGAATAGCAAAGCGCGCAGCGAAGGGGAGCTGGTTTTCCACCGACCTCTACGCATGACGCAGGGTGGGTAATGGAGCCAGTGAAAAGATAACTTTTGAACTGTTGACCAAGATAAAGCAAGAAGTGGTTCGAAATAGCTGGATTTCCAGCTAGCCGGTGTGACAGGGGTCTCTGGCACACGGCTGGCTTTCTTTACAATGTCAGAGAACATGAAATATTACTTGGTAGGATGGCATGAATGACTATCAATATGGATCTGGTTCATCATGTCGCCAGTCTATCAGTTTTTCAAATAGTGATTGGCAAATCTACAACTCAGATGATAGCTAAGAGATTTGGGGCCAAGAGAAGATAAATTGGCGTGCAAAATGTCTGGTTTAGGAGACCGTGACTCAACTGACGGTGCGCGTAGTATTACATTTGTCTCAGAAGTTCGTATCAAACTAGTTTTCTCCATTCTTCGTAGTGACTTAGGTTGGGACTATGTATGTTTCTAATATTGGCGCCATCACGATGCTAACATGCACCACGAGGATAAGAGCCAGTGGGGTTCCTCTATATGTAGACAAATAAGTGTGGGATTGGAAGATTAGAGTTACGTCGCATAATACTGATGGGTTCAGTTGGACTCTGATAAGAGCAGATGGGGTGCGCACATTTGTGCGCATAACGGAGTCTTAGTTGCAGAGAGTATCACAAACTAAGATATTACCAAGTTTGCTCCACTTAATCGGAGCTGCAGGACAAACAATTGAAGGGGTAGTAATAGTTATGATAATGGAGGTAACGAAATGGTGGCGAAGTTACGGTTTAGGTACATCATCCGTCAACACAGAGAGGTTCGCCATTGCGCTCAGTAACATGTATAATGAAACAGAATACTAGATAATACTGTGTGGGTTATAATAGGACGAAAAGCGATCTATGACTTAGGAGATAGCGTGGCCGACAAAAATCTGTGGCTTTAGGGAAGAATAAAGCAACGGAAGGCGGAGAGAAAGAATGGAGACTTAACTGAAGGTGCCATTTTAAATGGGTCGCGGCTTAATCTGATTTATGCTGGAGATGTACGACCGTCCAGTTTAAAATCGACTGGCGCTTAATTTTCAAGGTTCACAGTTGGTCCGAGTTGAAAGCTAGGCGTTGCAGACAGAAGCGTAGAGTGTAAGTAAGCTTTACATTTTAAGGTTACCATTTCTGCGCAGTAATCCTTAGAGCAAAGTGAGGATGGGTTAAATAATTGATGACCGATTGATGAACCGCTGTCAGCGGAAGGTCACATTCACCGGACATGCGGAGTTGCCATTCTGTTCAGGAGTGGTATGCAAACTATCGCCTTTTTTGCGCCGTAGTAAGGTGGCAAGCAAGGTAGACAGCCGTAGAGGTGAAGATACTAACTCGGCGTAATAGGCTGTCTTCGCATCTACACTTACCACTGCCATATGAGTTCTTAGATCCTGAATGCCTGCAGACGAGCTAGAAATGGGTCAAGCAAGCATGAAAGTAGGTGAAGTAAGTCATATGCTCGGGTTTGAAGCCTCAACTTTTAGGCTTATTGTGCAATTGATCCAGGCGAGATCTCAGAGGTGGGAAGGACGGACATTCAACTAAGGATGACACAAATACCTCCCACCAATTTATCTGTTCCTTTATCTGGATAACGCACTATGTTACACCGGTGTACACCGGGGTTGCTTATGGTCCATCCGACCCAGTCTCAAAAAAGTGGTCGTCCGAGTCACAGACGTTAAAGAGCCGATTTGCATTAGCCAGGAACAGGAACGTTTGCACTTTCAGCTTGAAAGCCTGCAGGTTCTGGATTCCTTGCAGCCTGTTGGTAGTTTGTTCCAAATATTATATATATATATATATATATATATATATATATATATTATATATTTTTATATATGCAACTAAAAGAAACGAGAGCGCAGTTGCTTCGTCGATCAGCGAAGTAATAGTAATACTCCTGTTTCAGAGGTTGCGTTCTGTTCCGTCTCACAGATTTAGACTGCATATGGCACTTTGCACAGTGATTTGTTATCTTGTGCAGGAAGCATAAGTTAAGGGCAATCGGTCGCAGCCACCGAGGTTGGAGTCTGAGCTGACCACACCACTGTCTGTAACTAAACACCTGGTATTTTGGGGCATTTTAGTGAACCGTCATTGGGCTTTTTCAACCAAAATGTGGTCCGGCTTACGCAAGCTGCTATATATGAAAGAACAGTACTTCAAACTCGGGCAGACGTGAAACAAGTAAAGTTCTAGACGTGCTACGACCGTGTTTGTGCGGCGGCTAATAAGCAAGTTTAATTGTCGCTTTTTTGCAACTTGAAAGTATACTTACTCAGAAAATTTGAAACGCATGGAGTAACGCAGGCCCAGATCTTTTGCTGATGTGTAAAGCTATATAGGAATGCCGTTAATCGTGAGCGCCGTATCAGGTACTAAGCATTTGTACACCACGGCACCAGCTTTTTCAGCGGAGAAAGTCATTTGCCATTTCTGACACCATGACTCTAGGGCTCTTAGGTCTTCTCGTATTCTGTCCAGTGCGAATGTGCTTCTACCTAGGGGAAAGTGTAGACAATTTTGACATCATCAAGGAATAAAAGTGGACGACCATGCTTTGCGCTGTTGCAGATACCATTAATATAAATAAAAGTGTTAGACCTAAAACATTACACTGTATGACACCATTTGAAACAGTGGCCCGGGAGGCTTCCACATATGATATTTTCAATGACTCTGTACCTCCGCTTAGGTATGATCTCAACCATTTCAACAGAGGACTCCCCACACCATAAGCCTTGACCTTGGGTAGTAAATACTTATGTGGAACTCTGTCGAACCTTTTTGCATGTCGAGGTAGAGCGTGGGTACTGCTTGATTTAAGTCTATCATTTCGGCGACCATGTCAAGGAAATTCAGCCGGCAGGTCGCGCAGGATCGAGTACTCAGAAATCCATGGTGTGAGTTTTTCACGTGGTTTCCTTCATACAAGAGTCTATGAGAGTTCTATTAACAGCATTTTCCATCACTCTCGAGATGATAGATATATGGTTTATCTAGACGAAATTGGCCACCTTCCGTAAAATGCCACCTTTGTGACACGTTCATGACTATGCAATGTTTTCACGCATACTGCATGGAGATTGTAAAAGTTTTCATAAGAATATAAGGATGTCCTTACCCACTATCTTAATAAGAATGCGCTTTGTTCCTCTAAGCAAATATTAAAGAATCGGTTTGATACCTAGTCTGTCCTAACAGCAGCTACATACGATGTTTTTGGGTGAATGTTGTCAAGTTTGGGTGGAATATTAGTGCACAAGGATAGCAACAGAATCAAATGCGTGTAATGTGCCGGAAAACCCACTCTTTTAGTATTTTGCAACATTGGAGTCTACCGTTGTTTCACATTCAATACGTCCACTTGTTTTACTGACAGCAAATCCATTGACACAAATTGTATGGTGGGTAGCTTGCTGTACCGTTTCTCGCTCTGTTCGATTCGCTTCCTACTTTTGTAGCCTGCATAATACACGTTATCTTCAGTCGCCTCCAACTTCTATACAGTCCCAGAGTTGAAACGGCTCTTACGTTTTATTGATTACCGACTATTATCGCAGGCGCCACCCAAAAAGTTGTGACCACGGTCCAGAACACGCCGTCCGCCATCTTGCATTTTTATTCTGGTGCGTACGTTCCAGTGCCTTTGATTCATTACGCGCTATCGTTTTGTTTTCTCACCTACCGCATAGACCTAGTCATTTCGCGCGATGAATAGTTCTGGTTAGTGCCGTAGAGCTAGCCACCCCACCGCTTTTGGAAGCATGACACGTTGTTTTGGTTTGCGCATTTAGAATCTAATTCTTACAACTGTAGAAGTTCTTCTGCTATGCTAAATATTATCCGCTTATGTCTCGTCTTCCGCAGAGTGTTTTCTTCCTGGTGAGAGACATCATAGTTTGCTTCCCTCCCGATGTGAAATATGAGATTTTAAAGAAGGCGATCATCCAGCCAATCACATTCTTTGACAAAGTCCGACTGCAGCAACTGTTTAAGGATCTGCAGCTAGGGGCAGAATGTCTTCAGCCTTGGTACGACAGATGCAATAACTTCTAAGCACATCCAGCGTGGACGCTGTTATTCGCCGCGAAATGTGGAAACAAGTTCTCCCGGAAAACATTCAGGCTATCTTTGTCGTGGCAACCTCCCTGCCTCTCGCAGCAGTTGCAGAACTAGCAGACCGTGCCATCGAACGACATCAGCTAACTAAAGAATCTAGAAAATTCACTCGACTTAGCCCCTTCGCAGCCGTGCTATATCCGCAAATAGTGAGCAATCAGCAATGGACGCTTTATCGTCGCTGATAGCGTCACTACAACGCCAAGCCGCGAAACTCTCCCTAGACCGTAAGCAGCACAGCTGCTCTAGCTCATCACCCCGTCGCACGAAGCAAAACAATTCAGGCTTTCGTTTTTACCAATCGCGTTTTGGTAAAATACCTGGAATTGCGAGCAACCCTGCCGGTTCTCCGCCGCGAAGCAGGTCAATCTTCAGGTCGGCCCGTAATGGCGACTAACGGTGTCCGCAAAGCCCATAATTGTCTCATCTACATTAGGGATTAAGATTCCGACATCCATTTCTTAGTTGTCAACGGGACCGAAGTCAGCGTCATGCCCACTATGCCAGGTGAGCCTACCGCTGCTTTGTCAATAAGTCTAGTTGTCGCCATTGACACACCAATAGCCACCTACGGTCATCATTCGCTTACGCTTGACGTGGGTCTTCGGCGCACGGTCCGCTGGCTATACACAGCCGCTGCACTTCCCTTTGCCATCATCAGCATTGAGTTTCTCAGGCATTTCGACCACTTGGTCGATGCGAAGCGCCAGGTGATATCCGACACTGCAAGCAAACTCAGCGTATGTGGCAGGACCACCAATATCCCATCTATAACACCTGTCTACGCCCTTCCACAGACCTTAACAGAATACGCCAAGCACATTTCCCAGTATTTAAAGCGCGTCCAGCCGATCAACGCAGCTTTGCCCGTGGCTGCCTTAGTCACGCACCACATACGGACGAATGGCCCACTGGTCTCATGGCTTCCACGTCCAACTTCGCCCAAAATCTAAACGTAGCTAGGGCGAAGTATGAGCTCCGCTCAGGTCATGCGACTTCTGGTTGACCTACCCAGATGCAATGAACATAAGTTCGCTTTCCCTGACACAGCACAGACAGGCGACACTGAGCTGAAATATGCTATCTCCAACGTAGATCTTCTCGCTCATTCTAATTTTACTGCACCCCTCTCTATCATGATATAAACCTCAAACGCACCGGTAGAAAACGTTCTCCAACAACACGTTGGTGGGCAATAGTAACCCGTTGGGTTCTTCCCCAAACACCTGCAGCCAGCGGGACCCCGTCACAGCACGTTTGCCAGAGAACTGCTCGCCATTTACTAACCCATCCCTAAGATCCGGCACACACCAGAAGGCCGCGCTTTTACGATCTACACTGACCATATGCCTCTCACTTTGCCTGCAACTCTGCTTGCGACAAATATTCACCACGGGAAACAAGACACCTGGAGTTTGTCATGCAGTTCACTGCTGACATACGTCATGTCCCAGGTGTTGACAATCCCGTCTCTGACGCTCTCTCACACGTCAACCACACTCACCAGCCTTGGCGCCATTGCATCAGCTCAAGCTTAAGATGAAGACATACAACGCACTCTGCAGTTCACTTCGTTGCATATACAACCTGTTCCTCTCCAAACCAGGGAAGGGACCACTCGTTTTTACACTATCACAAGTTGTCCCAGACCACTCGTAACCGCCTTCTTCAGACGCACAGACTTTGACTCATTACACTCACTATCACATCCCTGTATTCGTGCATTTTGGAAACTGGTTATCAAACTTTTCGTTTTTCTACACGTAAACAAATATGTTCGTACCTGGGCCCGAGTCTACGTTCAATGCCAGTGTTCCGAAATACATCGTCACACCCGCAGTTCTCTTGGTTCATTTCCCGCCCCCGACTCGCGGTTCTCGCATATACACTTAGACTTGATAGGTTCTTTAACTCCTTTTCACGAATTCATATACATTCTTGCATGTGTCGATTGCTTCACCAGATGGCCAGAAGCAATCCCCGTAACAGATTGCACAGCCATGATTTTTATTTGTACCTTCATAGGCAGGTGGGTCTCGCACTACGGTTGCCCATTCACCATCACAACTGACCGAGGAACGCCCTTCGAATTTTCACAATTCGATGCATTTTGCAACTTTTTACACCGCCGCTGCATTCCTACCACAGCGCATCACCCGACACCCAACGGTTTAGTTGAACGTTCCCATAGACATCTAGAACCTCGTTCTGCGTCTCCACCGACGTTAGATGGAGGGAAAACGGTTCGTTTATACTCTTAGGCATTCGTAACGGTATCAAAGATGTCTTGCAATGTACACCAACAGAGCTGGTTTAGGCAAAACACTAAAGTTGCCAGGAGAATTCGTTTTACCTCCCGCAGCATCTGGTATGCCTCCGCTAACTTCGCGTCCTCCCTAGCTCAATGCATGCATTCACTACGCCTGACTTCGCCCTGTGAGCAGACTAAAGATGTGCAAATGCACAGCAGTCTCTCTATCTACACTCACGTCTTCTTCTGCACCAACGCAGTGAGGCGCCCTCATCCACCTCCCTACACTGGCCCTTTCAAAATCCTGCAAGAACTCTGAAACAAATCACTTTAGGTCAGAACGTTCACCGCACAGCGGTGTCCATCGACCGCCTAAAAGTGTCTTTCTTTGACAAACCAATAGTGACCCATTCTGATAATATCACACAAGCGCACGCACCTGCGCTGACTTCCAGAGCATTGGATATTCCCAAACCCTCCGTTTCCTTTGAAACTCAACCTACCCCGCCTCAACCCCAGGCAACCGACCGAAGCGATAGACTGGTCAAACGTCAGGTCCGTTCTAAACGTTTGCTGTTTCCATTATCACTCTTTTTAGGTCCTTAGTCGTAAGCGTGCTTGTCCACAAACGTTTTGTAAGATCGACAAAAGAAACCCAAAATACTTCAAAAACTTAAAGAGCGTATTTTCTTTTCTCATGCATGTCATGTTCCCTCTTCGACGTCCAGCCACTTCCCCCGACCCTTGCCCACCCCGTTGAGTTCTACCTTCCAGAAACACAGCCACCGGAACTGCTAACGCAACCCTCGAGTGACTGGTCATCCGCCAGACGCAGCCCTCGAGTGACTCGTTAACGGGCCCAACGAAACCTTAGCCTGACTCGCCAAACCGTTCAACACAACCCCTGAGTGACTCGCCAGCCAGAGCAAGGCCCATTCCTGAACCAAGGAACAGTCAGTCGCCCTCGACCGCGGACTGTCACGAAAGGGTTGGTCATTAACCGAGACGCAGGATTTCTCCGTGGAACAAGGACGCCCGGATTTATTCGTGGGAGGAGAACCGTGGTTTGCAGTGCAGTGGGGGAAGGGACAACTCCCGAACGCGCAGCGTTGGGCATGCAGCGGAGGGAGGGTCCTGTCGGCCTTTATTCTGGACTAACCAGTATTTTGCAGTCTGAAAAGCCCGCCAGGAAGACGCACTGCTGATGCACTTTGGTTCACACCGTCATCATAAATAAGTAACAACAATAGCCTGGATCCAGAATACTCTGTTACACACGCCCTCTTAGAAACCCTTGTTCAAGCCTTACAACTATTCACCCCTATCCTCACCTTCCGCTTTCCGCCACCAGCAGATCCATCTATGTCTTTCACCCTTCAGTCTTCAGGGGATGCCCTTGTAGTGTACCGGAAAACACGCACTTTCAGTATTTTGCAACATTGGAGCTTACCGTTGTTTCAGCATTTAAAACTCCCACTCGTTTTACTGACAGCACTCCCGTTGATACAACTTGTTTTAGTGAGTATCTTGCTGCACCGTTTCTCGCTCTGGTTGATTCGCATCCTATTTTCAAGCATGCGTAATACATGTTGGGTTCAGTCGCCTCCAAATTCTATACAGTCCCGTAGTTATCACGGCTCTTACGTCTCATTGATTACTGACTAGTAGCCCAGGCGCCACCCAACAAGTGTCGTTTAATGGAACCTGTCGTGAAAAAACTGACGTGTGTGGGAATGAAACAGGTATTTGACACCCGTTGGTGGCGTGTCGTATTAGTACAGCAAATTGTCACAGCTTAATTTTGTACAACTTCCAGGCGCTTTTGGCAAATACGTCTGCTAAGTGGCGTGGGAGTATGCTGTGATTAACTCTCCGGAGTCTGTTGGCGTGTTTTGTAGCAACGCGTTATTGCCAAAAGACATTCGGACTAGGCGATTCTGGTGTATCGAATAGTATTCACGGACAAGTGTGGTACATTACTTATGCTACACCATCTATGGTAGGACAAACAAATTGTTATCACTACACTTTCATGACTTCTATAAACGTCTAAGCTCCTACCTAGCTGTGCGGACATGCGCATTTGCTCGCTTTATTGTTTCATGGGAAATTTGAAGCCCGGTCGACTCAAAGTCACTTGCTGATCGATGACTAATCGACAGCCAAGTCAGGGGATTAATTTGACCCAGCAGCTCACTGAGGAACTCAACTTGTTTGGTGCTGAAACGTTTGCACAGCAATTTCAAAGCTCGGCGAACAGGCGAACCCAGAAAAATGTTTAGGTTTCTTGTTCTTGTCTTCAGTCTTTGTGCAAAGCTGGTGTCTTACATTGTCTGTACTTTGATATATGTATACAAAACATTAAAGTGTCAGTAATATTTATTTGGCTTTAATGCTCCATAATCTTTTGCTTTTTACACGATCGCGCGTTGCAGCAGTTGTACATTTTCTGACGCAAGGTGCGTCAAGGCAGGTTGTAACATTGATTTTAAAATACTTGAGGCTGCTCTTATTTCCTATAATCAAACAATGAGCAATGAAAATGAAAAATGATTTATTACGGGATAAAAGCAAGTGCTTGACAGTACCCCTAGATGGTTGGGGTGAATATGATGAAATCAAAATATATCTGGGTCATCTACCGAACGTCTGCCTAGATGTATAATTTGATAAATTACGTCAGTGTAATAGTAAAAAGTTATCGGGCGTAAACGTTCAGAATGACAATGAGGTGCAGTGACTGTTGATGTAGGGTGTGAGAAAAATAAAATATGGTCGCTCACTTGTGTCAATCTGATATATAAATCCTGCTGAAAAACAAGCCTGGCGTAATCCACAATAGAAGAGTTTAGGTAACAAAATGCTGGGAGCTAAGAGCAACATCTAATCGTTTTTTTGAAAACCTCCAAGGTAGGAGAGGATACAACTGAGTCTGGGAGTGCCTTCCAGGGTTGGCAAACCCGAAGGGAAAAGTGATTCCATCGACATTCTAGACGGCTATATTGTTCCTTCAATTTTGAGCAGTTACCTCTGACCTGTGTGTTGGGGCTAGGTTTCAGCAAATGGCGGCATACGTGGCTGGGGTCACTTAATATCTGATATGCTAATATGAAATCGCCGCGCAGCTTTCGATAGCGTCCGCTGAAAATTTCCAGCAACTTCAGCCTTCGGTGGTAAGAGTGGTAGCGCAGGCGCTTCACGTTCATTGTTGCTCTTCGTTGTGGTGCCTCTATCGCTTCTAGGTCGCGCTTCAACCAAGGTTGCCAAGCTTGGATAGCGTATTCAACATGCAGGTGCACGTAGGAATTGTGCATCATTGGGAAGATTGATGGGTCAAATCTCCCGAATGCCATTCGCAGCATGCCGACGTGCTTGTTGCCCCTTTTTGCGGCGGCCTCAGCCGGTTTTGAACAGTTGAGGTCGCTCTGTACGAGCACACCAAGGTCACGTTCCTGTGAGCTGGTCTGCAATCCGTTTGTCCCAAGCAAATAGGTGTAGTCATGTCTATGGCGTAATTGTACAACGCGACATTTGTCTAAGTTGAATGGTAGGGCGTTTTGAACTGACCAGTTCGACACTGTGTTAAGGTCCCACTGGAGCCGTTCGTGGTCGTCCGGTCCTCTGATCCTTCGCCATATCTTGATATCATCAGCGAAAAATAGGAAATCGGAAGCAATTGATCTCGTCAAATCGTTAATGAACACCAAGAATAGACGAGGTCCAAGTACCGAGGCTTGTGGTATTCCACGTGCCACATCGATTGCATCCGACAATGAGTCTCGGACTCTCACCACTAGCCGTCGTTCGTGTAGAAAATTGCCGATCCAACTCAGGATCGGGTCCTCAATGCCGTAGTTCCGAAGCTTCTGAAGGAGAATTCGATGGTCTAAGCGATCAAATGCTTTTGAAAAGTCCAGGTAAATGACATTGACCGCTGCTCCATCACAAATAGGTTCAGTCCAGCTATTACGTGTAAGTAATCGGTTAGTGGGACATGAACGCTTTTGACGAAAGCCATGTTGCTCTGGGGCTATTAAGTTGTGGCTTTCCAGATACTGCACCAGCGCATCTGCGATGATTGCTTCCATCACTTTGGATAGTACGGGAAATAGTGTTATTGGACGGTAGTTGGCAGGATCAGTGCGGCTACCTCCTTTATGGATAGTAGTGATGACCCCTCGCTTCCATACTGGTGGAATATGGTTCGCTTCTAAACATCGCTGATAGAAAACAGCCAGTATTTCTCCTAGATCACTAGCTACTGCCTTCAGAGCATTTCGTCGGATGTTGTTGACTCCAGGAGGACTGTGGATACGCAAGGATAACAACTTCTTCAACACAGCTGCCGCAGTGAAGGTGATGTTGTCTAAACGCGATGGTGGAGTCTTAGAAATGAGGATAGTTTGGGCTCGTTACCTGTTGGAAAGGTTTGAGAATAATAAAGCCTAGGAGATCGGCTGCTTCCATTGCTGATCGCGTGCACCTATCAGCCGTGACTAGTGCTGGAATCCCTCGCTTCACCTTTTGAAGGCCGTTAACGTGCCTGTACAGCAGTTTGCGGTTCGTGCAGAATCGCTTTATTAACTCCTGCTGATGCGTGACCTTGTCTTCGCGGATCAGTTTCACACAGAAGTTATGATGTGTCACGCATGTGGTCCAGGTTTCGGTGTTCGAGCAGTCCTGGTGATCTCGCCATGCCAAATCCCTTCGGGACATACATTTACGTGTTCTGCTCATCAGAAATGACTTACGCTTGTTTTTGGGTTGGAAGGACTTCTGTTCAGATGCGTGCGCAACCAGTGTGCCAAACGTCCTTATAAAGGTTCTTCAGGCAACATCTGTGGGGCAATCGGTTAAGAAAGTCCAAGATGTATCCTTAACAAGCTTACATAACACATTGTAGTGCGTGACAGTATGCACTTTATCCTCCTCCTTTTCAGGGTACTCCGCATAGCATATATAGTCGAAGAGTAGAGTAACATGATAACTACGACCCAGTGGTGTGCTTGTAACTATCCCGTCAGTCATGAGTCCTTCTTTAGTTAGCACAAGATCCAGTATCGATGGCTTGTTAGCAGTTCGAAATCTGGTGGGAGAGGTTACGTGGTTGTACAGAGGGTGGTTAGCAATTAGCTCTTGCAAGCAGGCTTTAAACTGCGTACCGTTGGTTGCCGGAGTTTCTATGTCGTGCTCATTAAAGTCTCCAGCGATAAGAATGTGGGTGTAGGACTTGTTCAAGGAAAAATAAAATAAGTGGTTCAGTTTTGAGTACATTTCCGATGTTGAGTTTGGTGGGCGATAAATCACGGCTAGTAGACATGTGTCCTTGGTTCGCAACCAAAGGCGGCACCAAAGCGAATCGGGAGCTCGGATTTCCGCGTGATCGACAACTTCACATCGGAGGTTTGTATTATAGTAAAGAATCACACCGCCACCCCTTCCGTTTCTATCGGTCCGAAGCAGCGACATACCGGGTAAATTGATCTCAGAATCGGTTATCTCAGGGTTTAACCATGTCTCTGTAATCATGACGAGGTGCCGCAGTTGTGAGGCATGGAGTTCTCTAAGTTCGGCCAACTTACTTAGAAGGCCTTGGAAGTTTGTGTACATGCAAGATAGAGCTTTTGTTGTTAGGAGTGCGTTGATGGATGTCAACTTTGTGTTAGTTTTTAAGCCGGCCGTTAGGTGGCCGGCCATTAATCGTTTTTGGTTTATGAATTTCAGTCAAGTTGCATGATATTATTGTGCGTTCCTGAACAGAGTTTTCAATTGTGCTCTGCTCGGTCCTCTTGTGTGCCGTGGGCGCTGATGTGTCGGTCTCTCCGCAGGACTGTGCAGATAAAGAATTTGCAGCGTTTGCAACATCAATCGAATTGCTTCCGACGTTTGACCGTTCGTTTACTGCCTTCAGTCGGATCTCTCTTGACAACCTAGCTTGACACTTTAACCAGCTTCCAACAGAACTTGCGTCATTCGCTCAGAGTGTAATATTACTTTCATTAGTCTTGGACCGCAGCCCTTGTAGTTAGGTGATGACTGAACTCTGTCAGGGATTTGGCAATAACATTTTCAACAGAAAGTGCTTCGCGGATGTAGCACCACTGCTGCCGGTCATGTGTTTGCGCATCGTGATCAGAAGAACGCAGAAGCTCGGGAACACCATGAACAAATATTGTTTTCTTGCTATCCCTAGTATGAATATCGCGTTGCTCAACTGCTTCTTTTAGGCGTCTTTCCAAGGTAGACCGGGTAATATGCGCACTCCGCTTGGTGAGTTGCGAAGACGAACTGCTGAGAGCAGGACAGCCTCTGTCTCATCTACTGAGTTTAGTGTTACTCGAAGAATTCGAGGTTCACCAGAGTGCACTGAGGTTGGGTGACGTGCCACGCGTTGCAGCATTGCAGGCTCAACCCGAATACTAATCGCCTCGCAGATGGAACTCCACTGGTTGCAATCGTCTTGCAACTTGCCTTTTATTGTGCCAGCTTTGGATTCGGGAACATTGGTGCACACGAAAGTTAACGCAGCGTGGTTTTGTCTAGCGGGTCTTGGCTTTATAATTTTTGTCGACAATTTGGGCTGTTTAGAATGCACCACTGGAGTTGACAGTGAAAGCTGCTTTGCGCCACGCGTGCTCTGCACTGAAGATGTGCCTACGTGTGTCGCACCCGATGTGTTTGTCGAGGCAATCGTTGCGTACGTTTCCTGCTTGTTGTCTTCACCGGATTGCCTTCGGCTCTCAACTGCCGGTGTCATGGCTGAATCTTCAAGTGTAGCGTCTATGATTGGAGAAGTGGAAGCAAGCATGTTTGGGGCTTGTCCACTTATGGGAGTGAGGTGACCTAGTGGATTTATAGTCACAGACACTGCAGTGCGGTTGGAGCGCCTAACACTTTTCTTCGGTTTAGACTCAGAACTTATTTTGGCTGGGTGAGGTATTATCGTGGCCATGTTTACCTCCGTGGGATCGATCTTAGTATTTATAAAACAGGGCGATTATCTCAGTCATTCTATCGCAATTTTTCATGAACAAAGATAAAAAGTTGACAACTAGAATGACTTGACAGGTTGGGTAAAACCAAATTGTGTCAGCAATTTTGTTTGTCCGTTTCACTTCTTGGACCGATTTGCCTACACATTGCGGACAGTACGATCGAATGCAGCTAGAACAAATTACACTGATTACTGCAATTGCCTGCGCAACGACGACGTTGAACCATTGGAATGCTAGTCGTCCTCTTATTGTTTAAGCAAGGCCTATCTAAGCGATCACCTTCATGAGTGTTCTCTGTTCCACGCGTGAAACACAAACAAGTCAGAACACGCACACGAATTGAGAGTTGTTCAACCGCACCAAGGTCAGGCGGTAGAGGCAGATGGAGGTCGTAACGCGCAGACTGTCGGGTTCAGCGATCAATCGACTCGCAGTTGAACACACACACACACACACACACACACAAAGCGGCAGCGTGTGTTACTCTTCCTGCCTTAAGCGACGATGCAAGTGGAGCGTTGATAAGCGTCCCTAGATCTGCTCAGTTGATGAGCGGAGCAAGCAGCCTGTAAATTTGGAGGGTCAAGTTTGGACTACACGTTGTGTGATTGGATTGCGACACGCAATCTCAATGTAATGGACCGTGGCACACGTTGAAGTGGATCTTAGTCACTGTGATCGCGGGGACCGTACTCAAAGCAGATAGAAATTGGGTGTTGCCCACCCGAAAACACTGCACAACCACGACGCGTTTCGATGTATTTTCATTTCATCAGGTGAAGACAACAGGCCTCGATCTCGTGACTATTGGAATAGTAACCGAAACCTCTACCCCTTTGGCTACCGGGTCACGGTGGGCAACGCTTGACACAACCGTAACTGACTAATTGGATGGTCAATAGTCCGGTACTGGACATGTTGTTTGAAAAGAAAGATAAAACATGCCAGGGAAATATTAGTAAACATCCGCAAACAGTGCAAGTGGGGATGTTATATTGTGTCTCCTGATGTACATGACACCAAAGTTTTGCATAATTCTCTTATTAAATGAGGATGCTAATCTGTTTTATGTCCATAAACAGCAATTAATCTCTTGATTCTTCTGTAAATCAACTGGTTAAAGGTACGAAATGAAGAACAGAAAGCTTATACCTCAAGTTACTTTTTTGACTGCTTGTCGATTTACCGCGGTGTTTCATGTTCGTGGTATGACTTACACCGTGCACTTGTACAACGCGCACCAGTGCCAGGGTAAATGTTAGGAAGATGTAACTTTATTAACAGGCATTTTGTTCTATACTCAATACATATCACTATAATCCTATGCATGCAGTCAGTAGTTGAACTTGTACTAAGTTTATGTTTACATTTATTTTAGAACTATTAACAAAGCAATGAGCTTCAACCAAGTGTAAATATCTGGTATTTTGACCACGGCTTAACCTTGTTGATCCGGTCGTCAGGGTAAGCTTTAGCACATAGGCACACAACGCTGTGTTTCTTATCGTTATACTTGTTTGAGTTACGGCCAAATTGAAGGATCTTGCTGTTGCAAAAGCTAGAAGCCTGGTTTTCGACGCGGATTCAGTCAGCTTCCTGAAATCGACAACAAATTCCTTCCAATTGGTATCAACTGCATCGTCATCCAAAATCATCCAGTTGGCTTTTCGGATTCTTTCTATTATTTTGTTACGATATGCGGTCATACAAAACTAGTCGTCGTGTTTCTGTGGATTCTCCGCACAAAATACATTGTTATAAATTATGATAACTTGATTGCTTTGACTTGTAGGACCCTATCGCAAGATGATCGATGGTAAGCTTTTTTCTCCTGAACACTAAAAGAAGCACATGTTATTTTCTGTCCTTATCTGTATCTGTTGGGCAAACTGACATGACTGATAAGCCAAATGCGTTCTTGCAGTTGGGTCATGTTATGTTTTCTGTCGGATGCCATGAGTTACAGATCGTGAACATTGCCGTTACCTGAGATGGGATCATGACATTTTCGTGGTCGCAGAAACATTACCAAGCATAATGTCAGGTGGAAGTTCATCTATAGAGTGGATAGTTGAGGAAGGTAGAAACAATCCAGGTCATGTGTCGTTGCGTCTTAACTGCAAGAGATGCAAGAGTGCGTCTTAATTTTACCCTAACACTTCTTATATTTTGACAACATTTGTCTAGGATATGTTGCTTGTTCTCTAGAACGCGTTTCATTGACATGCCTTTGTTTGTCGATGCTTCTCATGCAAGTGGCTGAACGTCAGGCTGCAACGCAAGGTAAGTGCACATAGCTGGAACTGATTACTGCTAGCTGCATGCACGAGGTCTGGTATAGGCACGTTCGTGGTAATTTGCGATCAGTCAGATATCGATGTTCGTCAGTGGTTAAGTGATCCTGTCCTTCACTCAGAAGTCGCTATGAAGCGTCAATAAGGCCAGAGAGAAAAATAAAAATACGGATATCGGTCGGATTCATTACCTAGAGATCATCAGCCTTGGCTGAGGACTCGTAATGTCGGTCTTAGATTCATTTTATTTTAAGTCCACAGGACCTTTAACATTGCAAACGAATGCTTTTGTGAGAATGGGGCAAATGCCACTCAGTCTTTTAATGAACCCAATGGGACTCTACTCCTATAGGTGGAATTGTAGTTAACTACTGGTTTTGGCTACGTAACTAGCTCCACAATCATAAAGATTGATATAAGCTCTGCGATTTGGCAATGATATGCAATCTTTCCTCCAGAAATGACGCAAGTTGTCTTAACTGTTGTTAGGTTTTATAAAGTTAGACGCGTAGAAAGGGTTCTGTGTGGTAAAATTGATGCCTGATAATAACCATTCTAGACATTTTAACCGGATCGTGGTTTTTTAACTGTGGTTCAGCGACATTTTGTCGCACACCTTTGGATCTATACTCATTCCTCGTGCTTTTACAAGCTCTACTTCCTGCTACCAGTTTCCCGAGTATACTCCAGTGCATCCTACATTTACCCTGATTTCTAAATTCCGGGCGGTGTTTCGCCGATATCCATGCGCCAAAAGTTGTCTAACTCTAACCTCGATAGAACATTTCAACGGCTTTCGAACGAACTGTCACTCGTTCAAATCCAACATTGCTTGGTGCAGCTACAGGTCACAAAGCAAATTCACCCGACGTGATCCATAGGCTTAACCATGAAAATTCTCAATCACATTTGTGTATTCTGCTCCACGTTCAAGCCGACACATTCAGCTGGCACGCCAGAGAGGACAGTCTAAATGTACACAACTGTAACCTGACCACTGTGACCTTACCGACAACGTTAATAACAGAACGACCTTTTACCATAGAAGCTGAGTCAATCACATAGTCCGTAACATTTGCTCAACGAGCGTGATGCCCGGCGTGCCACAGAATAACGACCTATGTGGATCATGTTCCAAACATGTTAAGGGGGCATTTTGTGCCGTAACTGTTGCAAGTTCTTCCATGCGAGATGCCTCCGAGTTAAACCTAGTCATACCTATTAAACAAACCAGATTCGCTATGGTCCTGTGTAGAATGCACATCGATCCCACTGATAAAAAGCGTGCTCCTATTATCTCAGAAGTATGACCAGCTACTAGCCAAGTTTGAGGAAATGGTGACCACCAAAATCACTGGGGTTGGGGTAAGTATAGCAGACTGTGCAACCTAATCCTCTCCTTGGTTGCTGCTCCTAACCCGAGAAGAACTGTTAATAACACCGTAAGCAACACGACACCTAGAGTCCAGAACATCAGCAGCTGTCCCACCAACACATGTAGCTCACATTTGACTAAAGCGGTTCCCAGTTCGATCGGAGTAACTACACGTAAGGCTACTTCCAAACTCCCGAAGGATTGCGTAGAAAAAGAGCAAGCCGTTACGAGCTAAAGTTGGGTTACGGTTGCCTCCAAGAAGAGCCGTCATTTAGAAGTAACATAACCCCAAACTGAGGAGCGTAGCGGAGTTTTCCAAGTGCAAGCACCACCGGTTTCCTACGGCAAACCTCCGAGTACTTCAGTTACTAACCGGGACATGGCGAAGGGTTTAAAGCAACAAACATTTGTACTGAGCGCACTGTGCTCCAATATCCCAGAATCAAGTTCGAATTCGATAAGAGGCAGGCAGTTGGATGACCTCAACCAGTGGGACATTATTATTAACCTAAACGGAGTTGTACTGAAACCTGTACACGTAATGCGTATTACACGACACCCCAACTCTAAACATTTCGGAGAGCCAAGACTTCTGCGCGTTGTGCTGAACTCCATCACTGAAGTAGTATCAGTACTATTGTCGGCGGATAGTCTCAGAAATGAACACTGCTCCATCCGTATCTTTCCAGACATCCCATGGGGCGAGCGTTATCCATTTACCCGCAACTTAGAGGACTACCGGAAGGAAACTTCAACCAGAACCATACTTCTTCACGGGGTTCCTGAAACTGAAGCATGTGATGAGCATGAAATAACAACCCATGATAAAGAACAGTGGTGTTATATTCGTGAAACACTCCACTTGGATGATGTGTTAGCGAAATCCGTGTCAAGACTGCGTGCCTCACCGAACTACAAAGGAAGTGCCACGAGAGTGTTGAAGGTGGTCCTTCAGTCAAAACAAATGATATCACGGATGTTAAAAAGCTGGTACATGTTCCGATGCAAGCTAACATCTGAGGTTCGGCTGAAGACAATCAACGATATGCCTCCTAGAGATGATATGCCAATCAAAGAACCAAACGCGATGGGATCTCTGGAAGAACAGTGCACCAGTAGTGTGCCGAATGAGCCCATAGAACCTGTAGAAGATGATATTGACCAGACACCTTACACTGTACGTCGCAGATTAGACACGGGACTAAGTACACGGGCGATGAAGGAGACTTTAAATCCTTCAGCAAGTACATATCGAAAAAACGATTAGTCGCCGGCCACTCACTGGTCGGCGAAACTTCACGCATGAGTTGTACAACCTCCGAAACGTTGCTTAAATCTGAGAAACTTTCATGTATGTACACTAAAGCCCAAGGGCTACTCAGTAAAATTAACGAACTTCGACTACGTCAGGGTGCAAATGCTTGGGACCTAATTTCTATTACCGAAACATGGTTACCTCATGAGGTGATTGATGCTGAGGTTGAGATAGCCGGAATGTCACTCATCCGGAACGACCGCCCCCAGCAGAGTAGGTAGGGTCCTACTCTACTACCGCAGCGATCTACAATGTACAATAGTTGATGATCTGGAAACACACGTTACCGACTCACTCTGGTGCCGTCTCCGACTAAGACACAACGACACATATCTCATAGCTATCGTTTATCGCCCCCCAACGTCCACTCTGGAAATGGATTCCTGCTTGATCCGTGGCCTAAACAGCGTAACACGCACTAGGTACAGCTACATTCTCATCTCCGGAGACATCAATCTACACAATCTGGAGGTATCGGCATCGCCCAGTGAGCAGTTCAAAGCAGATTTGCATGAAATGATCGATAATATTCCTCCGTACAATCATGTTACCACGCCCACTAGATTCAGGACAGCAAACAAACCGCCCATATTGGACCTTATGCTCACGAATGAAGAGCTCATAATTGACAGGTTATTGTTGGATATTCCATTAGGTCTCAGTGACCATGTAGTAATAACTTTTGACTTTGTGTGTTATGCAGATTATCCATCTGAACTCATACCATCACACTTTACAACGTGTTGATAGAACTCGCCGACGCTGCTGCTTGGGAATTCTCGAACAAAATTCCACTTGACAACGTTTGGGCAGAGTTCGTTAATAGCCTCAACGGCATCGTCAATAAAGCATCAGAGACCAAACCCATTCGTCCCGCAAAAATGCCTTTAATGCTAAGGAGTAGGACTCGAAAATGCCTGGCGATAAGGGATTCAGCGTGGCGTGCCTACAAGATTGACCCCAACTCAGAGACTTGGGGAAATTTCTTGACCCATCGCAACCATTGCGCTGCACTTGTCCGTGAGGACAAAGTAACTTATCAACAGTGCCTAGCCACAAAATTCATGGCAAACAGCAAACTGCTATATAGGCATGTCAATAAGCTTCGTAAAGTGAAGCATGGAATCCCTCCACTTTTCACGACGGGCGGTAGAGTACAAAGTGCCGAAGAAGCAGCTATAGCCCTGCGGCTGCAATACGACCCAATTTTTGAACTCGCAACATCTACCTGTCCCATAATATCAAGCTCATTACCGACACCTTTGTTTACAAATGTAATTTTCAACCCATCAATTGTGCTAAGGAAGTTACTCTCACTGCGTGAGCATTGTTCTCCGGGAGCAGACAACATCTGCCCGAAGGCACTGAAGGCTGTGGCCAACAAGCTAGCCGAACCACTGTCACAGTTATTCCAAAGGTGCTTTGATAAAGAACAAGTCCCCACTATGTGGAAGTGTGGCATAATCACCCCTATTTTTACAGGCGGTAGCCGTTCAGATCCTGTAAACTATCGTCCAGTGACTCCCCTCCCTGTGCTCGCGAAGGTGATGGAAGCAGTCGTCGCTGAGGCTTTAATCGACTACCTGGAAAAATGCAACATCTCGGTACCGGAACAGCATGGCTTCCGTCAACACCGGTCATGCACCACCAACCTACTGGTTACACGAGCTAGTTGGACCGAAGTGGCCGATAACGGGGTCTGAGTCGACAACAACTTCCTTTACCCACGGAAGCTTCAAGTACGTTTTAGGGGATCAATCTCTAACTCAATTGAGGTGGAATGTGGTGTTCCACAAGGCTCAGTGCTGGAATCGCATTTATTCCTGGTGTTCGTCAACGACCTGACAAGAGTTATCTCCTCAAATTTCCTGCTTTTCGCCGATAACGTCAAGATATGGCGGGCGATTAGTAGCAAGCCAGATCACCCTCTGCTCCAACATGATCTGGATTACATTAACGAATGGTCAAAGAGGAACAAGCTTCAATTGAACATAACTAAGTTTAAAGTGATACATCTGCGTCACCAGCCGGTGAGAGCCTACAAGATTGGAGACCACACCTTAGAGAATGTTTATCAGGAGCGTGACCTGAATGTATTGGTGCAGGAAGATCTTGGGTGTTCAAAACAAGCAGAGAAGTCGACGGGAACCGGAAACCAAGGCTTCGGCCTTCTTCGCAGAGCCTTTGGTCGGTTTGAATGCTCAATATTTCCCCAAATGCTTGACGTCTACGTGCGACCTCACGTGGAATATGCTATTCAGTCGTGGCCGCCGTGGCAGAAACGGGATCTCGTTGCTCTCGAGACTCCTCAACGACGGGCAACCAAGAACGTTAGGGGCTTCTTTCATCCACTTTATCAGCTTAGACTGAAATCTCTAAGAATCTACAGCAGTCGATATCGGCTTTTGCGAGGGGATCTCATAATGGTTTACCAGATTCCGAAGAACCAAACCACATTTGCCGTCCGCTGCTGGAATTGAACCACAACACTAAACTAACAGGTCACCCTCTGAAACTGACAATTCATTATAGCCGGCTTGAATGCCGTAGAAATTTCTTTTCTCTCCGCGTGTGTGAGCCATAGAACGTCCTCTATAATTATGTCATCTCTGCTCCCAATCTGGCGATATTTAAAAAACGTGTTGACCATACATTGCCTCACTTACATTTCATTTTATGACTTGTTAGCCAGGGGCTACGAAAGGCAATCAAACGGTGTATTGTCAAACGCCTAACCAATGAATTTATGGGTTTATATGTTTAATGCGCAAACATCTCTGCTATTCCACATAAGTCTACGGTGAGTCCACCGCAAAGCTTTTCACTTTATCATGCAACTGATTTTCACAATAATTTCCATCCTACGGGACTTGTTAAGCAATGCTTCTTTATCCGCAATAAAACGTTGTTCCCTTGTTCCATTGATTATTTAGACAACCGCAGTTAGCCTGTCAAGTCAACTCAAATCGAAATAAGATTTATGAACCCTGAGGGGTTCATTTTCAACGTGTACACCACCAACCCGGATATCCGGTTGATAATGTCGATATACCTGTTTGAAGAGATACAAGGGGAATTGCACCACGGTTACTCTAACAATCGCTCGAGCAGCATGCTAGTAAATTTTGCTGGGTCAACAAGCAAACGTGAGAGATCAGACGAAATTGTATAAAGATGCGATGACGCGCGGGAGAATAAAAGTCGGAATTTCGCTCGAGTAGAATAGAAAGCAAGCGTTTTGGAACGATCATTGTGCAGTGGACTAAAGCGATCATTTAGTACATTTAAAGAATAATCGTTGCAGATGTCAAGCATTTTCGAACCGATCACAGCAACTAAATAATCTCTAGACAACCCGCTGCTTCTAAATTATGCTTTCTAGAGCGCCAATAAGATGTAGTCTTTTGGAAGCAGTCCAAGGAAATAACAAAAGAGCCGTGTAACCAATGTAGAATAATGCAAGAGGTCAGGAACCTGAATATTAAAGTACGTGCTACTGTAAGCACTTAAGTTTGAGGGCATAGAAAGGAAACATTCCGTGTTTTTGCAAAGCTTTACAGACTTGCGCTGACCAAGAGAGTTTCTGGAACAAAAGTACGCCAAGATATTTGACGGTGGAAGAGCTGGGTATAAGATTTTCATTTACAGTAAGTGTGGAAGGGAAATCTATCAGGGACTGTAACTTATAGTTGCGGAGAAAGAGAAATAATACATCACTGGATTAAGAAGCACTAAGAGTAAAAGATATAAATAAAGACCATTGTACTAAGTCTTCCACCCCACGTTGAGTTAATGAGGAACCCTAGTTAGTGGGCTCCATATATCCGCGCATAACATCAGCAGCATATTTGCAACCTATAAACGTGGTTTGTATAGGAGGTTCTTCAACTTACAAGGAAAATTGCAAAACTGATTTGATAGCTCCCTGCAGAACACCACAGTCGTCACGGAGGACGGAAGCTTTCTTACCGTTCAATTTGGGAGTTTATATTCCGTTGTTACTCAGCAGTTTCTTCTCTGGTTGAAACGGTCAATGAGTTCACCAAGCCAAGTGTCTTCAGGATACTGCTTCCTTTCTATTGAAGTCGCCATTAACAACACTGATAGAACAATCTAATTTAAGCAGTTGTGTTGAAGACACCTGGTCCTCGTAAAGCTACGACACTGACTCATATGTCTCAGGAACAATTTGGACGTTTCCAGCGATGACTGATTAAAAGCCAGTTTAAAGCTTCGGTTTTCATTCAACTAAACGGTAGCTTAAAGAAATCGTTGAGTATGTGAATATTGTGGTTGCTGAGTTGCACCAACTTTTAGTAACGTGTTATAACGACACCACAAAACTGGGGCCCTTCGAGGCGGTCAGTTCTGATGGGAAAATAACTGGAGTTAAATTACCCGTTTGCTACATCAGTATGCAAGTAGCTTCCTTGTAACAGAAGCATTCCTCGATTACCGTACTCATTTCGCTGCGCCATGACACTGAGCTAATTGCTTTTAACAAAAAGCGCGCGAACAATACGGGAAAGTATCAGTGGACTTGCTGTATGTCAGCAGAACAACGGCTGAAGCCAGATTGTCAGCCAGCACAATGTTTCCGCTTTTTTAACATGTGTATTCCTAATTCGTTTGTAGGTGTGCCGGACTTTATAACCGTATTCGATGAAGCACGATTTTAGGGCAGTAGCTCGTAACCTTTTTAACCGACTTGCGGTAAAAATCAACGTTGCCATTTTGATGTGATAAGCAAAACCCTATGCTTTAACTCTACAAATAACCTATACAATTTGCTGTCGGTAGTGTAACATTACCTTGCATCCAGAATAGCAACAGCCGAACTTGATGGCTTCGCTAAAACTCATCTGAAATCCATATGGTCAAACTCACTCCACTGGCGCAAGCATTCGCGTTCTGTGCATGTGCGTAAGACTGGTGAACTGCCGACAATGGCTAGACCATGTTGTTTCACAGTAGGATGAACTTTTCCCTTGTTCATTTTAAATGCAGCTTGAGCGAACCTCCGCACAAGGTGGTCGGAACTTTAACATATGTGTGCACTAGTCTCTTAAGTTGGCATGCGTAACATCTCTATGCTTAACGAATAAGTTAGCTAGCCCTCTTATGAATAAAACTTCAAGATGTGATAGGCATACCGTTTGTAATGAAGGAGCTGTGCGGGTTAATTCTATAAACTCTGTTCCACCATAAGCGCGAAGCCATTTAGTGACAAGTGCCCAACGGACTGCCCGTGGTTACCCCATCGTTTCGTGAGTCAAGTTGATCCTAAAGTGAAGTCTGACATTCTTTCTACAACTGAGCAATAAGTTCCATAATATCTTAGACCGCATGGGTGACACGTGTCTGCAAATTTGCCATTATCATCAAGGTTTTATTAAGAGGTTAATTTAGTACACGCTGATTTTGTAACCAAAAAATCGTCCTTTTATTAGAAACTGAAAATAGTCGAGGGCTGGATTAAACGCTTAACAGGAAGATCAATTTCGTTAGTAGTGAAGTATTCGAGAATAAGTTAGATGGAAATTGGGTATTGCCCACCCGAAAACACTGCACAACCACGACGCGTTTCGATGTAATTTTCATCTCATCAGGTGGAGACAGCAGGAATCCAAACTTGACCCTCCAATTAGTCATCTACCGTTGTGACAAAAAGCATTGCCCATCGTGACCCGGTAGCCAAAGGGGTAGTAGTGTTGGCTGCTATTCCAATGGTCCTGGGTTCAAATCCTGCTGTCTCCACCTGATGAGATGAAAATTACATCGAAATGCGTCGTGGTTGTGCAGTGTTTTCGGGTGGGCAATACCCAATTTCCATCTAACTTGAATACGGTCCCAGCGATCGCAGTGACTACGGTTCATTTCAATGTGAATCACAGTCTATTAAATTGAGGTTGCGTGTCGCAATCCAATCACACAACGTGTAATCCAAACTTGACCCTCCAATTA
>CALYDF020000713.1:0-26654 GCA_944474145.2 Dicrocoelium dendriticum | reverse complement strand
TCGACAGCAGTTTGTGGTTAGCACTGAAGGTTTTGGCGATGTTCTGCTGATACGCGTCTTTGTCTTATTTTAGAAGTTGAGTGTAGTGGTTACGTTGAGCTAAGTACTTGTTCCAAGTCTCTGATGCTAGAGCTTCTATGTACACTCGCCATGCTGCGTCGCATACTGTCATACATTTTCGAGTTCTGCTTCTAACGAAAGAAACTGATGTATCCTTATTTCAAACTAGTATCTCTGAAGCTCCTGCAATCAGCTGACTGAATTTTTTGACGAACTCAATCCAGGAGACTTCCGGGGATACTTTAGCAAGGAACAACCAAGTTGTAGTGCCAACAAGCTGGGTTAATCGATCGCAGCTTGATTCGCACACTCTCATCGTTCTCATTCCGACATTCTGCACAGAAGACGAAGTTGAAACTGTACACCGCGTGATCACTGCGACCAAACAGAGAGTTTAAGCCAACACATAAATCATGTACTCTTCACTGGTAAGCACAAGATGCAGCACAGACGGCCTGTTACCTGTGCTGAACTGAGTGGGCAAAGTGAGGTGATTGTAAAGAGGAACAGTGGTTACGAGATATCGTAGATCGACTTTGGACTGTTCTCTGATGGTGACAGGAGTTCATAAACAATGTATCTTGAAATCACCCATGATAATTATGTGAGTATACTTTTGCTGTAGTCTGCATTTTAATGCAGCTGCTAGGTGGTAGTCGGTTTCGGATGTAGAGTTAGGGGGCGGCACACCAAAGCAACAAAACAAGCTCCTTTGCCCTTTAACTACATGTGGCACCAAAGAGAGTCGGGGAACTGCCAGTATGAATCCTCTATGGCAGCGCACTGTAAGCTACTTCGGTAATACCGGATTACTCTTCCTCCTTTTGTAAGCCTATCGTTCCGGATCAGAGACATGCCCATTAGCGAAAATTCAGCGTCCGTCTTTCCCGTGTGCAACCGAGTCTCAGTGATATCAATGGCATTATGTGACCCGGAAGTCTAGCGATGTTTCAGTTCGGCCAGTTTAGTAAAACGTTCCTGAGCATTCGTATACAAGCATGCCAGTTTCTCCGTTTCTAGGAGCCCACAGAGGGGTAAAGTTGTCACGTGTGGGAGAATGCCGACCGATGGGAGGTCGGCAGTTACTCGCTTTTTTGATGAGATAATAATACCTCGTTTGCCACTTGATGCGGTCAAGGTGCGTCCCAACCTTCCTTTAGACCTACGTCAGAGTCAATGTAAGCAGCAGTCAAGTTACGCTTCTGTACATTCGTCGGCATGCTTGCTGCTTCAGCTGTTTTAATTTTTGAGCTGTGCAAAGCTACTGCGACCTTTAACCGAAGTTCAGAAGGAAGACTTTTCTAATTTCTCCGCCATTGGTCCAAAACACCCGTTATTTGTTGCTCTGACTGAACCATAAGTTTTAGCATTCTCTACTTTGGTGAGAAAGAAATTGCTTCACGAATGAACCGCCACTGTTTAAAATCATTCTTTCCGGTCTCTTGAACATCGTTCGAAGGATCTTCCGGCACTGTATGTATGAAGATTATGCTTAGGCGGTCTTGATTCTTCGGTGTTTTATTGCGATTGTTGCGCGCTTCAAGGGACATCAGGATAGACGCGTATCCCACAGAATCCGTGTTTTAACGCGCTTGCGGAGAGAGAAAGGTTTTGTTCGTCCGTGGAAGATTCTAGTGTTAGTCGAATAAGTCTAGGTTCTCCACAGTAAATAAATAAATTAATATTTTATTCTCGACTCTGCGGGTTCGGATAACGAGTAATCCGAAATAAGTTTGTGGGCTTGGCTTTAACACTCATCCGCAAGCAGGATTATTTCTATTGGTTCTGCTAGCCCGCAATATGATGGCGTTAGATTCAGGGATATTTGAGCATACAACAGTCCGGGCACTATTGTTGGATTCCATTTTCGTTGGTCTACAAGTTATGGTATTCGTTTATTCTGACCTACTGACAAGTGTCGATTGATTTCTGTTTGTCCCTCTATTCACGCAAACGGTGTTTACTACAAAAGAGGCATCAACAGCGGCCTCTCGGCGGACCTTTGCAACAATCTCTACATACGCAACTGAGATTCCGGGGGTTTTGTCTCGACAACGGACATTTGAGCTACAGATGCTGAGGGTTGGTGTTCGGCTGCCTCATCCTTGTTAATGCTAGATGTCAGATTTAGTAGAATTTGCTTATCCAGATGCTTCGAGTGGTGTCTGATTTTTGCTGCAATGAGTACTGTTCGACTCTCGTAGGTACGGTCAGTTTTTGCCCGGCGTTTTAGCAAGGTGAGATTGAGACTGGCTGACTGCGGTTCAGGGACGCGAATTGTGCAGCACCCTGTTGCTTAGAAGCGGCTAGGCTTCCCTGATGCATACTTGCTTCTATTAAAGTAAGCTTATCAAATATCCTCTGCTCGGCTTCAGCGGTTAAGCGGTCTCACTTCTGAGCTAGAATAGGCAAGCACTTGACGAATAAGATGGTGGAACATACATTACAGCAATAAAGTGCATCTTGTGAGCTATTTCGTTCTCGTACCTGTCGTTGGGACACATTTGCACATTTTGGATGATACCATTCCAAACAGTGTGAGCAAGCCGGACCAATTTTAACTACTCGATGAGCTTATAACTCGCAAATGTCTTTCGTTTGAAGCTTTTTCGGTCACACATTTCTGGCATTCAACGTGGTGTTGTTACCTGACCCAGTGGGTTGATTGGCATTCTGTACTTTGCTAGCTTTGGTCAGACGGGCAAGGTGATTGCAAGGTCATATGAGCGGTCGGCGTGGTCGTGTTGTTAGTGGGATGGGTTATGCAGGCGCACCGGCTGACATGGTCGCAAGAAACGGCGAGTGACTGGAACCTGCTAACTGAACATGAACACAGCACTGAATACAGATGGCGATATCATAAACTCTTTCCCAACTATGTTGAGGCAAGCCGGATCGGAATAATCTTAGGCGTTTCGGACCGCATCATGGATTCCTTATCGAATGATGTCACACAGAAAAGCAATCGGCTCAATATGATTGAGTTATCCGTTTGCGATTAATCACGAGAGCCAGTAAAACCGGTTAGTGATGCCACGGACTATAATCGTAGAAGATATTTCCACCTATGGATGGATCAGTGTGTAGGACTGGTAAATCCGGTTCGAATGAGCGTACAGTGGCAACCCTACCAGAGGATGGGGAGGATAGAGAGGAATAATTCAAATAAATCTGGAGCACGCATGTCACGCGTGTGTGTGGAGGACTTTGAGCAACAACCACGGGCGATTGAGAATACACTCTCTCACACCCAACTGTTACCAAAAAGTAAATTGAATCGACCGAACAACGGACGTGTACGCCGTAGTTCACGTGCTCATGGCCTGATGCAGTCATTGTCACAATCGCACCGCAAGCTGAATTGGACTCACAGTCATCATGCAAGTACACAAGTCTCTTTCTCACTTATATATATCATTGTTACCTGCACAATATTATTATTTACATTGGTGTCTAGCCCTGTGATTTTGTAACTAGTCACTGGTGACCCCAACGTAACACATTCTACTTTAATTTTATTTTGATTTTTGCCTAACGCCATGGCTGTTGCATCACACCACGCTGAATTGGCACACTCCTCACTATCAAACAGTAACCTAGTTTCATTGAACCTCCCGCCTTTTGGGCATTATTACCCATACGTATATTTTACTCTAGTCCATGCGCAATTTGCTTTTCGCAAAATCACACGCGAATAAACCATGTTTTATCATGTAGTCTCCGTATTGTCACCAGCGATTGTTGTTGACCGAGATATTTTGTCGTCACTGGATGACGCTTAGCCTTATTTGCAGCTTAAACATGCAGTCATCCAATGAACCGCCGTTTCTGAAAACAACGCTATGAACAATGGATTAACGGTGAGTCACTTGACGAGCGCACTCCTTCCCAGTTCCTATACGTATTCACAGTGTATTAAGTGATAGCAAAGTGGACGACGCGTTAGTCAAGCAACCATTTCTGAAACCTCTTCCTACGCAAGTACAGGCTATTCTAGCCAGCAACTCTGGCCGTGTTCCCTTGAAACATAGTTTGGAAATCCAGCCTAGCACAAATGACATCCACGCCGTTGAAACACACAGCATTCCAAACTCGATTAAAAACCATATGCACGATTTGGCTAAACAGATAACTGAGCTTTGGTTAGATCGACCAACACGAAGCCGTTCTCCCAGCGCTCATTCATCTACTCGAACAAGAATCCCCAATTCGTTGCGTACTTCAACTAATTGTTAGTACCATAGTCACTTCGGGCATTCAGTTCCTAAATACACTCAACCCTGCTCCTTTCCTCAAACACTGTCCCCAGAGTTCCCACTGTCGGGAAACAAACATGCCAGACGATAGAGACAACACCGTCTTTACACAGCAGCGATATAACCCTCGCAGACTCACTGTTCTAGATCAGACCATCGGTTTCCGTTTTCTTGTCGACACTGGTGCTGAAATCATCGAAATAACTCCATCTGGCTCTTTTGTTAACCGCAATCCATTGTTGATTTCCTTAACAGAAGCTAATGGGCTTTGTATTAAAACCATTTGTCAACTAACATTACTACTCATCCTTAGTGTACAACGCCAATCCAGTTGGACATTCATCATCGCAGACGTACATCAGCCCATGTTAAGAGCGGAAATCCTGACACATTTCAACCTGTTAGTAGATTTACTAAGTCAACTTTGTTAAAAGTTAACAAGCAGCTTTCTGTTCCTGGTAACATAGTGTGTACACCAGAAATCTACCCCATAAATCTTTTCCACAGAACTCTACTCCAGATTACAAACCTATTCATAGCTTCCCAGATAGACTACGACGAACTTTTCATCAGCTGAATACCACACATCCTGTATGTCACTACATCCCCACCGGTGGTACTCCAGTTTTCTTCTGTCCGCGACGTCTCTCTCCGGGAAGACTCAAAATAGCCAAGGATGAGTTTCAATACATGCTCCAGTTAGGAATAATTCGATCACCTCAAAACATGTAAACATCATGGTTGCTATGGCAACATAAAAGACAGCATCCGATTTGAGACACGGTGACAACTACAGATCATTTAACCGCATCACTCCTCCTACTTGGTACCCAATTCCACACATACATGATTTTCTTTTCCTCTTGTTAAAAGTGCTACTTTTTCTCACATTGCTTTTTGTAATAAGATAGGTTGTAGCATAGTGGGTGTTAGGATAGAACTGTGGTAATTTTAGGGAAACATTGGTTGATTAGAAATACGTATCCCATTAGAATGAACGGAGCAAATGTTGCAGGTGTGTCCTATTAATTTATTAGATGGAATGTTGTGGGTGCGGATGCAGAGGGACATCCGACCTGATAAGGAAAATATATTGTAATATTTTGTGCTCAGCTCCTGAGGGACAGTCCAATGGATCGATCTTTGCTTGGGCGATTCCTAGCGTATGTGGTTAATCAAGTACTTTGGTAACCTAGTGTGTTCTGTATCCAATTTTGTCTATCTTTCGCCGATGATCATTGAGCAATGGAGCAATGGTTTATCACGGGTATACAAACAAATGCTTGACATGTCCCTTAACATGGCTACTGAAAATTACGAAAAATACAAAAAGTACGGTGTCAGTGGCAGTTTGTGTGCGATACATGAATAGCCATGGAGTTTAGATTAACTCGTTTGCGAATATTCGTGCCTGGATTTTAGGATGATTACAACATCATCCGCTGGTTGTTATGCGCTAATGCCATCAGCTGATGGTCATAGGCCATATTAGTTAGTGTAAACGTTTTTTCAAAAGGATACTGTGGGGGCATTTATTACTTAGGCGGGAAGAGCATTCTAGGGCTGTGTCACTCGGAGGAGAAAATAGTTGGATTGACAGGGCAGTCGGCTGCATTGCGTGTCCAACTTAAACTGATGACCCCTTAAAGATGTGTTTTGACTGAGTTTCAAACGGGAATGGCATGTGTGGTTGGGATTTCTGAGGGGCTGTGAAACCATTGTGAGACCTATCCGTAGATGCCAACAACCTCTTAAGTGCATTTTGATAGTTATCACTCTGAGGGTGTTATGAAGACGAGACAAACATGACGTTCTTTGTCTCTCTGCTTGTGCTGTATCGCACACGGTGAAGTGGTGAACTTGCCAGGGTTGCCACGCTTGGATAGCGTATTCCGCGTGTGGCTTTAAATACGCTCCAAGCGTTTTCGGAAACAAGAAGACGTCAAACTTCCTGAAGACTCTGCGAAGGAGGTAATAGTGCTGTTTTCCATACTTTGATGCCATTTTAGCCTGCCTTATTCCCCCAAGATCTTCTTGGAGTAGCACACCAAGGTCGCAATCATGAGAAGCTCGCTGTAGGACTTGTGTTTCTAGACGGTATTTGTGAGTACTCTGATAGCATTTACACAGACTTTTGCGCTTAGTGGAGTTGAATTGCAACATGTTCTCAATGGACTATTTGTCAGGACTATTTGCTCAGGTCATCCTGTAGGTATGTGTGATCCTCCACGGAAGCGATAGCATGTCATGTCATTAGATCATCTGCAAATAACAGACGTTTTGATGATAGCACGCTTGCAGGATCATTCATGAAGATCCGGATCAGACGGAGCCCGTGCAACAAACTCTGAGGTACACAGCACTGAACTTCGACTGGTACCGACTGGGTGCTGCGAAGCCTCACCTTCAGGTGACGTTGAACGATAAACTCGCCTATCCAGCAAAAAACGGGATTACTGATACCATCTTTCTTAAATGGGTTTGTTTATAAGGGTGCAAAATTTTACAAGCTCAAATGGTTAGTCTATTTGTTGATTTGCATGCCTCGCTGGCAATTGTTAAAATCTGGTTTCTATGACATTTCTTTTCTTATGAGCAGAGCTTCAATCGATGTGTGCCATTTACGGAAATTATACTACCGCTGAGTTAGACTGTCGAAAAGACATTCGATTTTTTTGAAGCAAAGTGATAAAGTTATAAGCAAATTTACAAAGTGAATGCAACTTACAACCCAGTTCCTCCAAACATTGCTGTATTATCTAAATACTTAACTAACTTTACGACATAACAATAACATATTAAGGCTTTCAGTGTAAACACATGCAAGATGCACATTAAGGTCGTCCGCTAGTCTCTTTCGAACCTACATTTCCCATGAATTGACATGTTTCTTTTGCCGTTACTGGTGCTTTATATTATGAGACCCTTATGATTGATGGGGCTTCAGTTTTACACTTATTGGTTATAAAGCGGTGATGTTGACATTGAGTATTACACGTGGCTTTGGCACGAAGCCACCAAACGTTTCCATGCGACTTATAGGAACTTGGTTATATGCGGCTCCGCTGCTAATCTTCCTTCACTCAAAACTAGTCATGGCTATAAAAAACATTTTTCTCCTCAGGCAGATCGAATTTGCGTGTTGTACGCCCGAAACTACTGCACAGGCATGACGTCATTCGATCTGATTTGATCTCGTAAAGTGGAGATAAAAGGCCTCGAACCCGCGATCATTGGAATAGTAAGCAGGTCACGATGGGCAAGGCGACGCTTAAATCTTAACGAGTATTAAGGTCACACAAATTAAATAACTCATTTCACTAAGGCAGACAGGCGGTGGAACATATAATCTTAACTTTAGTGTATTAAGTTGGAACAAAGAACCACCAAGATGCAAATAATCACCAAACAATCAACTATCTTTTCTTTGCATTTACCCCAATTTCATTACTTGATCTCTCAGCGGTGAACAACTCTGTCTCCACTGGTCAATTCGTCCCACAAACATCCGCCAACTCAGCCATGCAATGCTTCACAAGTAACCACCAGCCATATTGTCTTCCATTATCACTTTTTCAACCTGGATCTCGGTTTAATCTAGCAGCACTAAATTTGCGTGCTGTACTGCAGATCGGATAGAAGCGGGAGTGGCTCGCGCCTTTGAAACCCTTGCAATGTACGTCTGCAGCCTGAGGGAGACACAACTTCAGGACGCAACCACAGTCTACCAGCTATCGTCACCAATCTATCCACACCCCGGTTTCCTTTTCGCCTTTCTGGTGATTTTGTGTCTGCCGATTTTGGGTTAGTTGGTGTTGGGATAACGTTCAGTGCTAGAGCCGGGGCCGCCTTCCGTGAATGTATTCCAACCAGCAGTCGTTTCTTTGCTATTCAGCTTTGTGACTCCTACAAGCTAAGCAGACATCGAGCCGATTAGCGTGCTCTGTTCGTGATTTCTGCCTACGTCCCCATTGACTGCAACTCGGATGCAGTCAAGGACCAGTTCGATTAAAGTATTCATAATCTGCTCCTAAGGGCACTTAAAAGGTACATCTTTATTAAAGCAGATTTCAATTCAAGCTTTGGTCGACAGCTTCCATCCAAAGGCCAACTGGGGGAGCACATGGGCTTGATGATGTTCGTTCTGGAAATGGAGAAAGATTGCTCAGTCTGTGTAGCGATTACTAAATTTTCCTCTCCAATAGGATATTTCTTCACCCCAGGTGACAATATGCTAACTGGCGTTCTCCATCATTAACTCAGTGTTGGTCGCAAATTGACCACATGATCATAAGTCGCAGTTAACATGGAAGCATACGCAATTGCCCATCATACTCTTCTACTTGGGTGGAAACCGAGCATGCATTGGGATGCGCGAGAGTGCATACGTTTCGGTGGCTCTCTAAGCGCCAAATAAACCCGACTGAAGATTTTCAAATTAGAAGATCCCGCAGTACAAACAGAGTATCAACAGAGGCTTCGTGTAACATTTTCCCCCTCCTCTTCTCTGGATGCTGACCAGCACTGATTAGATTTGCAAAACGTCATGCTGTCCGCAGGTTTGTTCAGCAGCGGCCTCGCCCCCAGCTGTCATAGAACACAACGAAAGCTATCTGTGTAGTTCTCTACAACTGAAAGCAAGCCTTCGCTCAGACCATATATACAGCTGGTCTAGGTCTGCTGCTGAGGTAGAGGCTGTTGCATCGGTTGGAAGCTGCCGTATTTTGTTTCGCCTCATCTACACCGCTGGGTGCAATTCACATGACATCATACAGAAGTTCTGCGAGTTACATGGCACAAAAATAACTAACTTGCAGAAGCTATTAGAGCGCTGGGCAGAGTACATTGCTCTTCAACTGGACTACCAGGCACAAGCCTTTGTGTCATCTCCATTTCCATCGGATGGTGTTTGCCTGTCCTCTATAACCATTTTACCGAATTAGAGAGCCGAAGCGCGATACGATCATTCAAACGGCATAAAACTTCCGGCCGTGACAGCCTTCCTCCGGCTGTTTTCAAAGATAGCGGGGATGTAATACTCAAGAAATAACTCCTGTTTTTCACAAAGATTTGGACTGGTCGGAATGTCCCCAACTCATGGGGAGACTCAATCGCTGTCCCGCTTCACAAGAAAGGCCCCCTTGAAGAGTGCGCCAATTACCGCGGAATCTCGCTGATCTCAGCTACTTCCAAGGTTTTGTGTCCGTCTTACTGCGCAGGTTTTCCTCCACCTGAGTGAGTTTTCCCGAGAAGAACAAACAGCTTTTCGCCCAGCCCGAAGCTGCATCGATCAAATCTTTATGCTTAGACACATTTGCGGGCTCCGCTGCGTTCACGGCCTACTAATAATCGTGGTGTTCCTGGAAATCCGCGCGGCATCCGATTTGGTAGAGAGAGATGCTATTTGGAATTGTCTACTAAGGAAGGGGATGCCAGACAAGTAAGTCGCTATTCTGATGGAAATCTTCAGGTTGTCCTATTTCATCTTTCCTCTTCAACTTTGCCACCTAAGTTGTCCTGCAACGAGCGCTAGAAGATGTCTAAAAATTTCGGTCTGAGCTTCTCTCTAGTGCCAGAATCGCGGACTTGGATTGCGTAAATGAAATTGCTTTGCTTGGTGACAATCTGCAAACCATCAAAACATGTTGAATCACTTAGCGATTGAGGCCTCAATTATGGCTTGTATTTCACCTCAGCCAAATGTAAAGTGGTATTTCAAGATTAGCAAGGGGTTACATCTGCGCTCACCATTGCTGGTAACATACTGGTACAAGTGTCATGTTCCACTTATCTAAGGAGTTTCAACACGGCAGGTGGTGGTGCTGGAGATGAGGTTTCACTGCACATTGCAAAAGCTCACCTTGTTTTTACCAAAACTAGACACCTCTGTTGTCGTCGTGAAGTCAATCTGAAAGTTAAGAGCAGGGTTTACAATACTTTCGTCCGTACGGTCCTGCCGTAAGGCTATGAGACCTGGACCATTCTCTCCGAAGATATGTGACTTTTAGCTTTTGACAACTGCTGGCAGCGAATGATTGCTTGCAGGTGGTGACGAAATCCCACAAGCAATTCGAAGGTTTGTGAACAAGTGCTTGGAGCGAACAGCCTCAGCCTACAAAAGGTTGTTCTCCGACACCGAATGCATCGGCTCGGCAATGTACTGTGGGTGCCAGCCTCTTGCCTCACCCGGCAAACCTTACTTGCGCTTTCGGGAAGCTATTGGAAAAATATCACGAAGGACAAGCACTGACGTAGAAAAGGTGCATAAAGAAAGTGGTCTCAAACTTCGCTTCAGTCGGATCAGCGCGCCACCCAAGTTGGGGACTATATATATATATATATATATATATATATATATATATATATATATATAGTTGCTGAGTATTCTTTCAGTTCAGGGGTTAGATGTTGGTTGTGCTCCCTGGTGTGAATGTTCCTGGGATGCATATTGACGCAGTGCCTACCTGTCTAACACGCTCCACCTCGTCCACACTTGCTCCAGGGGACAGTTGTTCGTTGCTGAAGGAAACGGGGTGCATCGTCCTCGTGACGGTGCTAGGTACAAAGAATGGTTGCATCCTGTGTGGAACGGGCTACGGCTTAGCCACCGCCTTATGTAAATCTGTTACACATGCTTTCCGATTAGGCCGGGATGATTTTATTCTGCTTGCTGAAGGAGGGTGGCCCGGCTGCGTTGATGAAACGTGGCTCCAATCTACATGCTTCCCGGTCTTAATCCTTCGGCTTTACACGGGATTTAGCTGTGCGGGTGGAACTGTGGTTGGTGTGGCGCAAGCCACCGATCGTCCATCTGTAGGCGCGGTCGTCCTGTGGCTGTCCCCGTGGAGGCCACATTGAAAGGCAAATCCGGATAGGGATGCCGCCAATCCATATATATATATATATATATATATATATATATATATATATATATATATATATATATATATATATATATATATATATATATATCTGCAATGATATGTCCTTCGTTTTACGTTTTGCTACTGGTTGGTCTAACTTCCATGTAATAGATATTTGTCCGGTGAGTAATGTCAAATTTTATGTTCAGTTTGTTTTCTTTCATCACTTGCTTTCTTCAAGGAGCTTACTTTAATGATTTATCTATTCACGGTACTATCGAAATCATACCGAGAAACCAACTTCTGGTTGCGTGTTTTAGTGTTTATATATCTTTATATCGGGTCACCAAGAGGTGTCACAAGTATGCTTACTATATGTCATATCTTTCAATATCCCTGTCAGGCAAGAATAGATTTAATGTCACCAATCATTCTTAGCGTCTGCGTGTTTTGCTTTCTCGGATGATATTATTTAATAGCATTGCTATAACTGAGTGATAAAAGTAAAACCACAGTAATAAAATATTATCTTGCAGGTTACCAAGTGACAAAGACATATATGAGAAACGAGCTTCTTGACAAAGAAAATTTGCCGGAAATAGGCTACGGAATATATATCGTTAGGATTGGTCGCATCACCATAAAACAATGTATTAATATATTTAATTTGTTGCAACACTTTTTCAAATGAATGCGACAAAGGAAACTGACAAATCATTTGAGAATTGTTCATAAGAACGGAAGCGGAAATTCTGTGAATTTTCCCAGTAGGCTGCGGGACAGTTAGTAAAAAAGACCAACTTTAAATAGAGTGGTTGCTGACACGGCAAAACAGGAAAATAGTCATACGGCGTCTTATAAAGTCAGCAAGTCGATTGCTAAAACTGCAGTCCAGATAATGCTAAATAAAGTATTTATCTTGTCTTTAATATTCATAGTACTGTCGGACCTAATAAAAATGTATTCTCAAGAAGCTGTTTAATTCAGTCCGCTCAGTAACTCAACTGTATCCATGCACATGAATAAGATGGTTCAGGATATTTAAAGTACGTTACGTTGCTAGATTCCTACACACATTTTACAAATAGGCAAATCTACTTTACCTGATGACAACTCACTTATTTTTGGACAATTTTGGTTCAAAAATGATAATGAATCAATGGAACTGGTGCTGTTTAGCAGAAGAACTAACATGAGTAAAAGTGGCAGTCTATATTCGAAGTGGTCAGTGGCAATCTGACTGATAGTTCCATCCCAATGCGGAACATATTTGGATGTGAAACAGGCGTTGCTATCGTAATGGTTAGAGATTATAAAGGATTTATTGCCCATCTAAAATTGTTCTCTTTTTGTTCATACAAATCACCACGTGACTCATCAAAGCACTTGGGCAGCGGTGCTTAAACGATTGACTGTCAACTGTTATGATAGTACTCAACCATTTCGAATTGCACCCTCTTAAAGTTCCGCTTTTCTAGCAGTTGTGTGAGGAGAGCCCTGAAAATTGCCAGATTCTACTGTTGCACACAGATGTTAGGTGCCTCCACAAGAGCAACTGTCTTCGCCGTTTTGTTGCAAATTGGGACACCATCATCACATTCCTTTCTGAACCTGATTAGGAAAGAAAATTCTTAACAGCTAAGGCAGACTTGTTTTGTCTGGCTGACTTCTCTGGAAACTCAACTTATAAACCCTTCAAGTTAATTTGAGTAGTATCATTTCAAGCAAAACCATAATCGCTTTTCTTTCAAGGCTAAAAGGGTATAATTAAGATGGGGCGTCGGCAGTCTTCACATTTCCCAATTTTGGTTACAGTCACTGAGGAGTTGAAAGATGAAGACTTGCTTGTTTAGGCCACCAATCTACATAAACTACGAAAATAAATTAAGGACTGGTTCCATGACCTAATTGACGTGGAAATCCTGATTTGAATGTTAGATCTATTTAGATGTACAGCACTCCAACGTGGTAATTGACATTCAGGAAATTATCATGAAGCTTCATAGTGACACAATAGCAACATCCGAACACACACAATATAAAATGCATTTTTACAAAATGACCAACACATCCTTGCTATTTTATTTTATTATTTACTGTTCAAACAAATAATAATTAATTACAGTTTAAATCTAGATGATAACCTTTGTGTGATCACGGCTAACTGACGTGATCTGCCGCACAATGAATGTTATCTTGAGGTTGTAACTGTTCAAAAATGTGTTTTATAAAGGAAACATCAGTGACACCCAGTAAAAATTCAAGCATCAACTAAAGGTTACTAATATTTTCACTGAAAATCACATATTTATGTCTATTGGCGATGCGGATAGCTTGAAGCTTGGTGGTCATCGGTAAAGTACTCTAGAGCGGGGGAAATGTTAAAGAGGAGCCACGGTTGGATAAAGGTTAAGAATGCCTGTTACAGACCACCAGCAGTTCTAATTTACTCTTAGTTCTGTTGAATTCAGTTAAATATTTCTACTGTGCGCTAGGCCCGACCAGCCGTACTCGCTCAGCATTCATCAGATTATTCGCAACCCAATCGATATCGCGACGATTCCATTCGCCCCAGGTTCCAACGACCATCACATGATTTCGTTATTTTTTTCTGAACGTTGTTGTAATACATTCCCTACAGCATTCCCTGGGCAGTTCACGGGAACGAAACATTCCCTAAAGTTACAAGACTCGCTTCTCTGTTGCAGGACAGCACTTCTTCCTGCTATGTAGTAATGAAGTCAAGCGAGTCATTTCCTCCTAGATCGTAGTCCGGCAGGACATGACAGCAGTAGGAGGCAAGGTGTTTCGGGCCAAAACTCACACACATGAATTGCGTGATACAGGAGTTAAAGTATGACTGGAACACTTATTGTTTGTACAATGCGTGACAAACAAGTAAGAACACAGTGTGGCTGAGGTAACTAATCACCGTCATCGACAGACTGACATCTCCCCTCCCTTGAAAGTCATAAACCAGGAATGAAACCTTCGCCAGGTTTAGCTACATGTTGAGAACTGCGAAGTAGTGGGCATTTTGTTGTTTGCGTCTGATGCTGAGTAGTTTGTTCCACCGTCGGCCGGATTTAATCATATATATTTTCCTCTCTTTCTCTTGTTTCCACAAAAGGCGGACGTATGTGATCTGAATGCCGCCTCAAGACGCGAACAATTAACTCTAGGTCAGCTTGGGTACCATCACTTGTGACCACGGTGCGGGCTGCTCAGACGGTTGTTGGAGAAGTTGTGGATACACGGGATCCCCTGGTTGGAAAACCACATCGTGACCCCCTGTCCAACATAGCTTTCCTATTTTGTTTTGCGTCTATTTGTGCCCGACGATTATAAAAATATAAGCGAAGTCTATTGCAAAGTGTTCTACCAAACACCAGTTCTGTGGGGGATTTGCCTGTGGCTGCTGTCGGAGTTATTCTGTAGGCAAAACGTAATCGTTCTTACCGTATTTGGATGGCTCCCCATAATTGCTTTAACAGGCTGCTTTTTACTGTCTGTACCTAACTTTCGGCTAATGCATTTGCTGCAAGATGATATGGTGCTGTGCGCACGTGTTGAATGCTATAGCTTTGCAAATAGCACATAAAAAATTTAATGGCAAATCGGGACCCAGTATTTGTGCAAAGAGTTTCAGGTATTCGGGAAACTGCAAACGAGGATCACGATTTTTTATAGTTGGTTTACCGGTGGGATAGGAGCTTGGATAATCATCGATTCATTTAGAATAGGCATTGACTATCAGTAGGTCCATTGTTCCGTTCAAAGGGCCAACATATTCTGCATATATGCGCTGTCATGGTTTTTCGTGTTGTCACCAATGGTATATTGAACCTAGAACTTTACTCATTGATACTGTTGGCAGAGATCACACGTCTTCAGATAGTTTCGATTTCGGAATACTAGCCTGGCCACTAGTAATAGCAACTTGTAAGAGGTTTCTGTCGGGTAACACCTAGGTGTGCATTGTGAATTTAGAATAGACGAGCCTGCCCACAACGGTGGAACCAAACGTGAGCCCTAAAATAAGAAACCATCATGCAGATTCAGCAAATTTTTGCATAAATCAAAAGGATTCGAATCAGCCTGAATTCTACTATGCCATCCCAATTTCCTGAAACGTACCACGGAGGCTTGTTTGGGATTCCGATCGGTCTAACGACGTATGCTATCACTTGTCAAACGGCTAGTGTCGAGGTACTGCATCAAATGAACTGAGTCTACTGGTTCTTCCACTTGATCTCTGGGGGTCGCTTGAGGTAACCAACTTAGGTATACGCTGTGAAGTTTTTAGAGCATAAGATGTAAGATATTTTGTATTTATATACACTCAGAATCAGGTAACTTCATTGCATCCTAGGTGAAAACAGTTGATCGATTACCTTGGATGCGCTCAATAAGGAGATCAAACTTTTGCGGTCAGCACGAATCTTAAACTAACTGCCCCAAATATAATAATGAAATCTCTTGACGCCAAAGATAACTGATAGAGCTTCTCGATCCATTTTTGAGTACTTATTCAGCAGACTGTATAACACGCGAGGCGAAAGTAATCAACTGAATTGCACCATTCTAAATTTTAGGACACGAAACCGCTCCAATCCCGTATGAAGAAACATTACCTTGTATAGTTAAAGGATTTTCGCTATCGTAATGAATAAAAAATGTCGCTGCTACTAAATAGCTTTCAGCACAAATAAAAGCGGGCTGATGCTCATCAATCCAAAAGCATGAAGTGCTTTGTGCAGTAGTGGGTTCAAAAAGCCACAACAGTTGATGCCCACGGTATAAGACGAGGATAGTGTGATAACATTCCTAAGAGTTATCGGGAGCTCATCACCATTCTAAGGCTGCAATGCCTGTATAATTGGAGCTACTTTATCTTGCGAGATATGCAGAACTTTTGTACAGTTTATAGCGGAGATGACAAACAGTTTCAGACCAAAAGGCACTTTTCGACTTCTTTAGTTTCAATCCATTTGTTTCCAAACGTTCAAACACCGTCCCAACGGTCTTTAAATATTCAGCATCACTGTGGCCAGCAAAGAAAATATCATCCAAATAAGCGCAAGTTAAGGGTATACTCTTTATCATGTCATCCACGATCGGCTAGAAGATGCTGGGGGCGGAATTCATTTAAATTGGGAGACGTGTTTGCTGAAATACTCCGATATGTGTAGTTATGGTGATTAATTCACGTGAGTCATCATAAAATTTAACTTGAGAATATGCATGACTAAGAGCAAGGTTAGACAAGTTTGACTGCCCGATAATATCAACTACAAAGCTTCGAAGAGTTGCAAGGGATACCATTCTGCTTCGGAAGCTTGCTGGGCATGCATACGAACAGTAACATCGGGTTTGGGTCGAGTAACAATAGGAGTACCCCAATCCGATTGCTGTACGGGCGTGATTAGGCCTTAGGATTTTAGTCGCTGTAGTTGTACTTCAATTTTGGGACCCATAGCCAACGGTAATGTTCGTGAATTTTAAAAGTTGGCATTGGTGTTCCGTTACAGATTGATGAAAATCTTGTAATGTTTCGGCTTTGCAGTCCCATTTCAAATAAAGAGGAAAATTGGTACAACATATCGTTTAGATTGCTGTAATTGACGAGATCATTAATCTGCACGGTTTCTGCAAAGTGTAGGATCCAATTTCTACCTAAGGGATTTTGTCTTTTCCCTGGTAGCACGAACAAAGTTAGAGTAAATTCTCGATAGCCGTACCAGAATTTATCATGCAAGTTCCAAAATCTCTAATCGGATCTTCAGTGTAAGTTTGCAACTTGGAGTCACGAGGTTATAAGGGCAGCAGACTCTTGATGGAATCACTGTTTATAATGTTAACTGTAGCCCCCGAATCAAGTTAAAAATAAATACGTTCATTCTCGACCATCGAAAGAATACTATATGGGGGAGACAATCGTTAAGGGATATGGTATTCAAGTTGCCAGGATTTAGCTAACTCTCTGGCTTTTGCAGAACGTTTTATACTAAATGCAGCAACCTATTACAGCGCATCGTTTGAGCGAGATTAGTCCGCGAGGTGGGTTGCGATCTGCGCATGCGGGCTAGGTGGCCAATTTTCCCACGTTTTCGGCAGATGTATTCTTTGTCGCGACATTCAAAAGCGTGAGCCTTTTGCGTCTCGCAGCGGCAGCACATGACCTGTCTTCGAGGTTCACCTAAAGTCTATGGTTTCCCAACTGTGTAGACAACAAAGACCACTAGATGGCAAGTGAATTCACGTAGCTGGTGAGAGATATTCTTCCTTTGGTGAAGGACTAGACAAGCGTTCTCTCACGTGGTATCTAACTTTTTCAAAGATGACAATATTTATGTACACTTTAGTGCAGAATCCCCGCGATTAAGCACTGTACTTTTCTTCCTTGTTTAAACTTCTTGGGCGGAATTGCATTATACTTTACTCGCAAGAATGGACTGTTGGATCCTTGCAGAAACGTTGTTGACGCGCTAGTTTAGTTGCTGTACTAGCTTTGAAAAGCAGTATCTCGTAGTATAAACATCCTGTTCTAATCCCCACAGTGTAGTACATTTATCCAAGGCAGACGTAATAGTGTCACAATTTTCCAATTGTAGTGCACCATAATATAGATTGTCTTCATCCTCCAGTAACTGACCGAATAGTTATATTTTGTGGGTCACCGAAAGTGAAGTCATGGGGTTCAAAACAGGCAGTAGTTCCAAGTAGATAACACATGATTTCTTCTATCTCATCCCGTTTGATAAGATCGGTATGTCCTCGGCGGATGACCAAACATTATCCGGTGGATTAATTCTAGGGTCCATAGTGAAGCGTCGCTAAGATTACGTAGTAAGGAAGTCAGGCAAAGCTTGCCCCAGAACGTAGTAAGGTTGGACAAGACAACATAGGAAGCAATGAGCATTGGGCCAAACCCATGAACATGAATCTCATGACACATTATTTAAAGGACGATTCGAAGCGTTTTTGATTGGTCAATACGAATCCAACCAACAAGAATGCGGTGCCGCTGTGCTAATTAATCACAGTTATCGACGGACTTTTTATTTCCGTTCTCCAGATTTTGCTCTAGTCTTTTGCCAGTGCACGTGTTTTACCCTACTGGACCCATTGTTTTTCCTTACCTCTTTTGCCCTCCTTAGTATGTTTCCCAAATTAATTTGTAGATCAATGAATCGACTATCCCGTACAGTGGCATTTCAAGGATGAAATTTGTTAACATTATTTTAGCAGGACGTGTCAACTCATGATAAAATCGTGCATTTAAAATATTCATAATTGTTATCCACTTCGTCCACAGAACTTTGTTAGAATGCGCATCAGCGTTATCGACCAGACAGAGCTACAAAACAATATACTCCCGAACATGGTCTTATGGTACATCACTAGTTCCTTGCCTGTTACATTTTTGTTTAAGAGAATTCAGCCATTCTATAACTGTTACCTAACTTACTCTAGTGTTATTTGCTCTGACAGATTTTATTCAACGATTAAGGTTATATATCTATCCTTGTGTAATATTCCTTTTCCTTATTTATCCTTTTCCGTTTCGTGTATGTTAGAGCTGAATACTCGCTCTTCATGGGTGCCTAAGGCACGTTTTCGATTGACTTGTCTTGAAAGACACTACTGCCGGCAGTTAAAACTCTATTGCAGTAAGCATTAACATTGGCTGTTATCATGCAAGGCTGTTCACACGAAAGAATGTTGCAACAAACTGATATTAACATAGCGAATCAGTCTAGGTGCCGCATGAGGAGCCTGAGAACGCAGTATGGGTTAAACGGATTCCTGGAACTGATTGTTGTTGAAGAGGGGGTGATTGAACTTCGTAAGTAGGATAAACGCTAAGTACTATCGACCGCGAATGACGTCATTCCATGGAATCCAGTGCAACTGAGAAGGCGACCTATTGAGGAGCCAAGCAGAGGTTGAACGATCCTGTTGCTACCACAGCATGAGACTGCAATGTCACCCGTAGTTCACTACAATATGGAAATCAGAAATAGGAAATAAACGAACGGTGGAAGAAGGCGATGGTAGTAGGATACCACACAGACATTGATGGTGGAGTATGGAGTGCGTGAGGCCAGCAGCCTGATAGGTAATCCATAAGCATCAACACCGAAACTTGGCGGGAAATACACGAGCTGGATGGACAGTACATAATTGCTTTGTACTGATATACCGGAGGCTCGAGTGTCGGCCAAAAATCAACAGCAAGAAGAAATGCGCTGCACATATAAGTGTTTCGATCATACTAGCTAAAAACTATTTTATTGTTCTTTCGGTAAAGGAATTGGCTAGATGCCTAGACTCTCCTTTATTTTAATAGGTCTGCAACGATACTTTGTAATTTTCTGAGCGAACCGAACCGGTTACACCATATGTCAACACATTTGTTGGTGGCGCACTTTCAAACAGTCGCCTTTTAAATTGCGGCTTAAGGAATTTAATTATTTTATATGTAAAGCTTTTCGGTTGAGATTTGGAATAAGTTCATTCAAAACGAGTTCTTCAGAATAATTTTATCTTGTTGGATCAAAAGTGGTGGACAAAGGGGGACATTTGCATATGGTTAATCGAACTCACGGATAAATTTCCATGACTTACATGTAGTGAGAATACTTATTGTCTATACAGCTTCGAAGGAGTTGTGTCCTTCTCAGTCGCCATGCGGAAAGTCGTGTTCTGAGGCCAACCCTATCCGCTGCACAGTCTGCAAATTGTGCGACACTAGAGGATGAGCTGCACCATATCGTAGTTAACTATCAGCCACGCAGATCTGTCGCCGTCACATTTGGCTTAGTGGCATAACCCGCTGGCATCCAGAATTTATAGGGTTGGAACTCAGCAGGGCCTGAAGAAAGCGCACCACCGACAAAAACTAGCAAATCGAAACGACCGTCTGGCGGCATCCCGCCTGGCTGACATGTGATTGTGATGCACAATTTCAAAGTTACGCACTAAGTTCTCACTCATTAAAATAGGAAAATCCAAATGTGAAAATACTATTAATATTTATTCATTGAAAATTGCCAATTTCTGCGATATTTTTGATTACTTGTATTCTGATCACATAATCAGAGATGTATATTCAAAGTTTATTATAGCAATTGGGCTGCAACGCTCTGTCCTATTTTATGTAAGCCAGAAACATGACACCGTGCCATATAGCTAGGATACCACTAGATTATTAATAACCAGAGTGAAATATACACATGTATTATGAGCAACATTATGTATCAGTATAATGTTTTCAGTGGAAGAACTTGCCAGCGGCCAAAGCATATATATTTCTTTTTAATATCATACCCCCTGTTAAAGTATCTGTTCAGTAAATATTTATTATTGAAATACTTGTTCTTTAGCTGAGAATTCAAAATGTACTGTGCACAGTAGGTTAACAAAATGATAGAAGAATCTACTTTTGTCCTAGATGGTAAGATCTACCGAGAAACATACAAAACTGATGATGAATCCAGGTTGTTCAGGGTACTTGATTTGTTGATGATCCATCATGCAGCCAAATATTCAGTGAGGCTGAAATTGCCTTAACATTACCTTATTGAGCAGTAATCATGGTCAACCTGGTTAATTAATCATTCTAAAAGAGTTCGATAAATAGCAGTAGAATTCCATAAGAGTAATTTCCGTTATTATGTTCGTTTCTATGCCAAAAATCTAAAGGAGGTTAGACCTAGAAAGGTGAAGTAATACCTTTCATCTATAGAACCACAAACCCTAGATGAATCTTGCACTTTAGAACTCGTTAATTTTTCTCTAGTGAATTTGTTGCTAAACAAATTGCAAACAGATTATGCAACCCTTTTCAACAAGTTACCACTTTCTTAGTGCAACCGAGGCTGGATTGGGTGGTAATTTAACCATCCCCTTTATTTCTGGCTATAATGCATTTTCAGGTACTTCTTTGTATTAAGATTATGAATACGATTCCCATTATTAATACAAGGCGCCAAAAATTATGTACATTAATGACAAGCTTCAAACAAATGACAAATGTGCAAAAGTTAGACCATTCTATTAAATATTGCATGATATTTTTACCAAATTCTTCTCGAAGGAAGGGTGTGAGATCGTGGATCCTAACGCTACTGTAATGGGCCAAGGCATTGCAGCAGGGAAAGGTTTATTAACTTCGAGTAAGAAACAGTGGGATTTGCAAACCCTTTGTTCTGTACTGCCACCATGAATCTGGACCAAGGGTCAAGGCCAAACATGACAAAATATTAGGTCTAGAGTATTGCATTATTATGGCTTAAATGTGCAAGCGCCTGAAGGGATGGCCCTATCACATCATTCTTTAGAATAATTTACAGACTTGCCATTCGTAAAAGCTTTATCCAACAAATGTATAACTGTGGCAGGGATGGTTTGAGCGGACAGACTGAAAAGTATACGAGTACGAGAGGGTTGGCAAAACTAAAAAGCTATGCATATGACTAGCATTTTGACAGATGAGATTACGTGTTTCTTTCATCTTGGAGCGACGACAACATTGTGCGTCTTGCGAGCAACACTGTCGGTGCATATCCTCTGACAAAAGTAATTAGGTGGTCGGCAAAGAACAAAAGGCACATGCTTGGGGAAGACTATGTGTTCGTTTGCAAATACAACACTTTAAGGCAAGAAGTGAATCTTTTGGACCAAAATGGCGGTCAGTATGGAATCATGTTTCGCAACAAATGGTGATGGCCACTATCTGATTTGCTACCAGATATTGTGAAGGGCGATACCTTGTTTGTACAGGAAAGCACCTGTACATGATCAAGGGAAGCAAGACCTGTTTTCCTACAAACGACATGTAATGAAATACTATCTGTAGATTTGTTTAAGATAAACGCCATTAAAATCTTCCGCCCAGTGGCAAGCGAGGAAAGTTAACATGCAAGCAAGATATCTCGCTATAAACGTTATTTAAAATAAATACCAAATAGTTGAACGTTCCATCACTGCGGAAGGAAGGATAATCTACTCTAGTCAGTGTGTGATGTGTAAATACAGCGGGCCTTGGTTACCACATACCACGTATGAGCAAAAGAAAATGTTTATCTACATATATAGGCCACCTATAAATTTATAATGAGAAGATCTGCTATAATATCCTTTGGATCGAATCATTAAACTGTTACTGCAAACAGGAAACATAATGCATATTTGCACTGGAAAGCTGTTTTCTCCTATATACTTAAGACTTATTGTAACATTATCTACTCATGTCATCAAAGAGTGATGTTATAAAACGCAATTATTTCCTCAAAGATTCCTAATTTTTTAAAACCAAAACTTATGTGCTAGTGTTCTCTGTTTGCTGCCTCTCTCTCAGAGAACAATCTAAGTCCGACTTGCAAGAAACAAACGCCGATGTACTGTTACGCCACCATGTCACTGCTCCCACTCGATTCAGAAGGGGGTTCGAATCAAATATTTCAGTCCTGGGGTTTACCGACGATGAACCCATAGTCGAGAACATAAAAATACTCACACCGCTTGCCCGTAATGATCGTGCAACGCTGCATTTTCGTCAGGTTTGATGTGCGGAATACATCAGCGGAAACAATGCGGAAATCCATGTCGTCAGCCGTTACCACCTCCTGTTTAAACTTGTGAGACAAACTAAATGGTCTTTCCTAGCGGACCAGTCGTGAGTGTCACTTGTAAGGAGTTTAGCACCCATTTCACAGGTCTATTCGCAAATGTGTTGGAAACCAGCGTCTTCTGCTTGAAGCAAGCGAATTTCTACCTGGGGGCTGGGAACAAAACAGAGTATTATTGATGGATTTAGCCTGGCCCAATTATATAGTCTGTCCAACTGTGTAGGAGTGGGTTGCCTACATAACAGCGAAACCACTGCGTCCATTTGGTACGGGAAGACAAAATTCAGCGCCAACTGAACGCAGCGAGGAAATCCATGCTTACTCTCAGTACCATACAGGTCCTTCAGCAATATCCGGAAAGTGTAGCTCGGAATCCTAATCCTACTTTCAGCGGATGGTCCAGCGCTAACTACACACAGGTGGTAACCGCGCTTCGGCGACACGTTATGTGTACTTACCTGATTGAACAGTCATCTACTTCGCTTTGAACACAAATCCTACCGCCTCCCAATTTACAGAAGTGTACCGTTCACGACAGCACATATGTTGAAGTGACTACTGTCCTTGCGCGGACACAACTCTCTGGCGTGATAGACGTACTACGAAAGACAATATAGATGTCATGAGAACGGCCCAACCCTTAGCTCGGATATTTCATGATGTCGATGTTAAATGCAGATTCTAACTTTTTAAGTTTATATACAAAAGCAAAACTTCAAGAAATGAGCATAGGATCACAATGTGTAAACATTCCACCATCACTCTTATTTACAAAGTCACAATCGTGCACGGCCCTCGAAGAAACCTTCAATCACTCTTTTCCCGTTAGTATCCAAACAATAGAAAGTGATCTCCCAGACACACTCATGGAATAACTTTAGGGTAACAACATCGTAACGTCAGAGCAGCGCAAATCTCCCTACCACCGCTCCTATTATAGCAGCATACTGCTAACTCTTGTAAGCTGGACGCAAACGCCGTTCCATTGCCGAAACTGCCGAATTCTCCTTCTTATGCTAGGAAGCTATGAAACCGGCAAGCCTGTGTTTAGTTGGATAACGAAATTCCACATTCAACTGGTGCTACATGTGAGTCCGCAGTACATTTTCCGACCTGATTAAATTTCGATATGATGCGCCTCAAGAATAGGTACTGGAACCAAGCTTATTCCTTGGTTTCTTCAGCGATCTTACAAAGACGATGAAGCCGAACTTCCTACCATTTACAGACTATGCCAACATTTGGCATAACACCAAAATAGTTGACTAGTAAGCAACACTGCAGTGAGATCTTAACAAGGACGAACAAATTCAGTATATCATAATGAGTTAGGTTAATAAAACGGCCTACATAATTTCCACAAGTTGTATACCCACGATATTGGCAGCTATTCTTTGTGAATAGAAGCTGTTCTGTAGTTTTCTTGCAAACTACTACTCAGCCATTTAGGTGTAATTGCACAATAACCCTTAGGTCAGAGATTCAGGTAGCCAAATGTGATTTTGTTAAAGAAAAACCTCTTCTAAAGACGGAGAATTTGATTTTAGCTGCCTTGATGAATGCTATCATGCCTAGGGAAGCCGAGTGACTCAAAAACGTAAAGCGAACTAATATAAAACACTGGTTTTTTGCTAAACACCCAGAGAGTTACCGCCTGGTGACTTAAAACTCCGTTTATGGGCTTGATTGGTTTACTGCTGCGCTGTTTCACCCGTCATTTTCCGCTAAGTTGGCGCTGATGTGATTCACGCGAAGCGACTTCAATATTTTAGCAATAACCCACAAATTCATTATTGGAAAAGGATATGCAGGGGTATTTTTATAGTCATATAAAAGTAAATATTCTATCGAGTGTAGCAAGATTTATACCTGGGTCAGTGGTTGTGAACTCTAGGTTTAGTTTAACTTAATAGGTACATTGAAGAAGACCCACGTCCACTTTCTCCTCTTTGCTACCTTTACCAACAAACATGATCGATGCGCTTCGACCCGGTCATCACACTACTGTTCATTTCACTGGGCGGCTGCGCTGAAAAAACCCACTCCAATGTATTCATGCAATGCCTACTCAGTCCGACAACTGACTACTCAGAATATGTATTCACCATGCGGTGTGGATAATGGAAGTGTAAGGCGTTTAATTGTATGAAGAAAGGTAGATTGTCCAAATACCGCCAATTGTGTGTGTGATTATAGGAACATAATAATTAGACACAATTATTTGCAATGGTGACTCTTGCAACAAATACAATAGCTTGTTTTCTATTGTTATACTTTTATTTTATCAGTAGCAATTATTTGTGGGTAAGGGAAAGCTACGAATATCATTGTTGACCGTGGGTATCAGTGTGGCTGTCTTTTGTAATGACAGTAGTTGGAGCACTGGGTTTATTTGCCAGTAAGGTCATTTCGAATTATGATGACAGGTTACACCAGGTGAAGTAAATACATTCGAGAATGCTGAAATTAAGCTTCGGTGAGAATACAGTGAAGATATTAAACTGCTGGCTACTAGGGAGAGTCACTGGCAGTCATAAGTTCTGTTCACCGAAGGAGACCGAGGGAAGGTGCACGATTGACCAGTCTGGGTTTGACGAAATGATCGTTTGGTGCTTTCCCGGATTAGTGGTTTGTCTATATGAATTTCAACCTTATTATGACGTACTGAATGAACGTGAATGTCCCTTTACGACTGGCTATGCACCAAATTAAATCAAAGTATTGAGCTAAGAGGGTGGAATATTTCAGCCTTGGCCTCAATGTCTCCACCAAGTGAAATATTATATTGGAGACCTATGGAACAATATGTACTCTGCACATCCATCTTTATTAATGGAAGCGCACATACAAACATAAGAAAGACTACAATTGCCAGCGTAGAATCTACTACGGTGGTGTTGTGGTGAGTGGTAAACAAGAAGTACAGCTACTGCAATATTATTAGCTCGTGGGGCTAGCTGCTCTCCTGTGCACAGTTCGTAACTGGCGTGACAGTGGCAGATGAGCCGGGCTATATCACATGCAACTATCAATCCAGAAGTTCCGCCGCTGTCACCCATGACGGATTTGCACTAGTTGCTGGCATCCGAAAGTCGTGGGGGCGGAACTCGGCAGGTGTCGACAGGGAGGCGCACCACTGAGGAGACCCAGAAGGTCTAAACACCGGTGTTTGGTGATTTTCCAGACTAGCCAAAGCCTCTAGACTGAAAGTGGACCGTGATAATCTATCTACTGCAAAATTGCCGGAGATTTTTAGCAGGATGATCATCCATAGTTTGCCAAGCCGCAGTAACCACATAAACCTTCTCTGTCTGAAACCGACTGCGCATTATACACCAGAAAGAAAACCCAAGCTACTCGGACCATAGCACAATGCGGCGCATTTGCTTGCTGGTTGAAAAATGGACGGGAGCATATTAGTTAAAAATCTACGGGATATCTCCCGGGCTAGTTTATCTAGTCATTATAACGCCCTGGTTTCCTATTCACTGGAAACTAACGCTATATGTTCTAGTGCTATAAAGACGATTCTACAGAGAAGAGTAAATATACGGAACCGTGCTATATTACGAACAAACTAACGACACTTGCAAAGTCCCGTGTGGTGGTATGTATTAAATGCATCAACTAGAAAATTTTACAGTAAGCCACACATCTATAAACTTACCCTAATATCCACGTCACCCATATGTAAATATGTCTACCCTTCTTTTGCGAGGCCTAGTGAGCACAATGGTGTTTCCGTCTTGTCGGCAATAGATGACTGGAAGTCAGGTCATTTAATGTAAATATTGTAATGCTTAGTAAGCCTCAAACCGCATGTAAGCTTTGAGCAAACT
>CALYDF020000712.1:0-26706 GCA_944474145.2 Dicrocoelium dendriticum | reverse complement strand
CCAATTTAGACTAAGTGCGTCAGGTTTGGAAAATCCTGGTTAAAACACCATCTGTTTGCAAAGCGGAGTAGGTCAACTAAAATGTAGAATGATTATTTTCATACCACACCATCTAATATGAAATTGTTGCGAGCACTTTGAGCAGCATATCACGTCCAGGAGGCACCCACTTTCTGGCCAACTTTTACGTGGGATACACCTGTCAGCGTTGCTGTCATTTGCTGAAAGGGTGACAACATAAAATTGTGGAGTAACCGTAGGAATCTGCTCAGTCGGCTGGAATGCAGTCGAAACTAGCTTTTTCTTACAGTTTATATCAGCAAACGTTTTTCGAATTCTGTATTTCTTCACCCACGCTACCTATTTTTACTAAACGACTAGATGATGCATTAGGTTACTTGCTTTGATTTGATTTTTATTAACTGCATGACGACTTGACGCAGAAAAACATAAAGCTTATCAGCAACCACGTTTTTAATTAGATGGATAAGCATTTTCGTTAATAAGCATAATTTGGCGAAAGCGTCGATCAGTGTTTTACATTTGCCTGACCTTTTTCGTAATTCACACAAATCACATCAGCGGGGATTGTCCTGCCTTGGACTTATATCCTTATTATACCGTACCATGCCACTGTTTCATTCTTTCTTAGGAATGGACGTTGAATTACGTAAATGAAAGACAAAATTACAGCATGGGAGTAGGTTTCAAAGAGAGAGACGCTAATTCTACATTTAAGTTTAATATTTTGCTCAGACTGCTTGGATAAGGGGAAACAAGCATATTACTCCTAGGTGACTTAGCGCATATCCGTCAAAGTGCTAGTAACTCTAACTTAGTAAGCAATTTTCCCAGACAGTTAAGTTTGACAAATTTATGTTTACGGTCTGTGAACTTTTATTACCCACGTTTGTTGAGCATGTTATCTCACAATTTCTTCCAAGCCTATTCCAAACACACAGTAATTTGTATGGTGTTCTAACGATTCTACTATCTATACGTTCCCTGCCACTGACAGTGATTTTACTGCTGCTTGGCTGCCTTTCAGGCTGCGACACTCTGACCGCTCAGTCACGCGCATAGCCAACAGAAGGAATAAAATATGTCGCAATTTGGTGGGCAGATGTAATCTCTACTGGAAAACACAGGACTATTTTCGGAAAGCGATACATGCTAATTAAGAGGTCAAGACCACTCACTCTTCTGCGTCTGATTTTTAGCATGTTTGTATGAATTTAACTCTACAGGTTTATCACATAGAAGCAATAGTTCGGTTCATTTGATGCGGGCTGGTTTTGTTAGCCTAATAATTCTCACTCGATTCACAACTTCAGCGGTAAGATCAAAACTGGTAGCACGACTGTACTGATGACCTTTGCTTGAAGTGGAGAGCCTACGTGCTCCGCTTTCGTCTCTATTATAAGTTCTCATACTGTTGTGTCGACAGAAATTGCTGTCGCCCAACCACCGCAAGAAGAACTCAGATTACAAGCCAGAAAAAATTGTATGCAATAAATCATGTCTGAAAAGATTTGAGAATTGACTGTAGGATAACATTTAAAATATATTCAAGCGAAAAGAGCCCGGCATCGTCTATCACAAAGCGCCTCATGACAACCCGTCATCATGTGAACCCCGAGACAGTTTTTAAAGTGTTAATACGTAAACAAGAGCCGATAATTCTGACAATTAGTGAGGCGTTATTAATTAAGTCCAATCAACTTGTGCTATGTGCACAGAAACCTTGAGGCAATCAATTCGTTTGCCATGGTCTTGACTGGGACATATTGATTGTTGTTGACAATTTTTTATGTATATATCCTTTGGGTGTTGCTGCTCTTATTGTGTTTAGGAATAAATAGAGCAATCAAAAGGTTGGCATATCGCAACTTCTCTCTTCTTTCTGTATTAAGGAAAAGGCTGAAAGCGACCCACTCTTTCAGTTTCCTGAGTAGAATCGACAGCATCTTTTACCAACGGAGCTGCAACCGCGTTTTAGTACATCCAAATTTTCTTTAAGGTGGTATATGGCGTTCCATGAAAGGCATTGTTTTGATCACGAGTACTCAAAGTATTCGTCCACGAACTTCCAGACGTCATGCCATTGAACTAACTGTTTCCGGTTTATGAGGTTCGTATAAGATCAGCGTACAACGGTAATGACAGCATGACATCTTCCATGTTACTTTCATATTTCCTTGGATGATCTAGAAGTATACCTTGCAGTTTAGCCTAGTTAAGTACAAAGAAAATATTGCACTTCATCAGTTGGCGTGAAGAGCATTCATGGGGGTTACAGCTTGCACAGGCTATTCCATTAGTTTAAGAAGCATTGCATTTCAAATCGATCCTGATGTCTTGAATCAACCAGAGAAAGCTTCGAGAAGCCAAAAAGCGACGGACCGTGGCTGGCAACCTTGATGCAAATAGCATGCTGCTGCAGCACTCGAAGATTTCGGCGTGACCCTCAAATGCTTACTGTGCTATTGTACAACTCATTGTGAATCCTCTGTGTTTGCAGGAATTAATTTTACCTATAGTTTAAGTAAATACATTCCATGGATTCCATTGATGCTTCACTCGGTTGATAATTTTGCTCACCATTGAGCAACTGTGCAAAAATTGCCTACTGTTGCGTTGGGCACAAGTCAAGAAAAAGTTTCGAAATAATTATTAATAATAGTTTAGGAAAAAATTATGCATCTTGCAGGCTTATAAGTGGGACTCAATTGTTGTTCCGTCAGCAAGTCGGAAATTCCACTGATGTTGATATTTAAGTCGCTTATTTCAATGTTTACTACCACATAAGATCCGAATGTCATGAAGATCTCCCAACACGCACTGGATGTGTGCACAATTACAGTAGCAAAGAGTGGCATAACTTCTTCTCAAAGCTTTCGGGGTAACCAACAACATTTTGCTGCCACCTACTGAGGTGTCAATCAACGTTTCCGAAGGGTTAAATTTAACTCTCCCAGTTGAAAAAGCGTATGTAATTCCGGACACCGCGCTGTTGGAGCTGCAAAGTTTTGTATTTCACCTTACACTGGAGTTGCAACCAAAGTTATTATGTTTCTTCTGTGGTCCGGAGAACGACTTCAATGGGAGTAACACAACTTTCAGTAACACCACGGGTTTAGGACAAGTTAACGAAACTTTCCACTAGATTAGAAGCGCATCCAAATCCTCGTTTTGCTAACAAACGAAGTTTTTCCCCTCAAAATCGTTCACATTTTGGTAATTCAAAACGTTTCCTACTAAACGCTATCCAAACTTATAAGGCAAGCTCAATTTGTTGTACTGAAAAAGGCTTCCAGAACTCGAAAACTGTGCAAATGCACAGTAGATCACATGGATAAACTCATAGCAACACTGTCTAACTAATAATTTAATTTTCACGAATAATGATTGTAGATAAATGCAATTACCTCACAGACTGTCTAAACTTTGTTTTGTTAATTGTAATCCTATTGAGACTATTTATTTGCGTAAGGACAAAATGTCATCGCTATTGCTTAGGCAACAAAGGAGAAAATAGGACAGGCATATAAACATAAGCTGACTGTTCGTGTTAAACCTCTGTCCATAGGTATAAAGGCGGAGATAAAAAGTCCAACTTGCTCTACGTTCAAACCGCTTTATGCAACCACAGAACAGATTTCGCCTAGGATTTAGGTCGACTCAAGTCTAAATTCTGTTGCTCAGCTACTCACATACGCTGCATTTGTTCACCACTTCTGGGCCTCCTACTTTGGTTGCTTCCACAGTTGTTGATAATAGCACACAAGCTTAGTGGACGGGGAAGTTCTAGGTTCAGTTATTCTGAAGGAATGTGCATCCGTTTTAACAACTTCTTCGACAGAGTTCATGTACCGGTACTAAAGTGCATTAACCTTCGCCGATATTTTGATATCAACCGGAATGATATCAGTGCCTCAAGGTGAATCAAAAAATATTGGCCAATAGCTTACACTTCCGTTCTGCCAGAAGTACCGAAAATACTACTGATTTCTCGCGTCATTACAATGCAGAATGCAAATAACGCCTATAGATCTTAGCTTTCTTTATTATATTCCGTTTCCTATTCAACATATTTCATTGTGATACTTTTTCTGCTTTTCGCCCATGACGTCATAATATGGCGAACGATTAGCAACATTGAAGATCACTTCGTATTCTAACATGATCTAGATTGCATTTATAAGTGGTTAAAGAGGAAGCTGCTTCAGTTGGACATAGTTCAGTGGAAGGTGATTCATCTGCATCACTAGGCGGGGAGGGTTTACAAGCTTGACAAGACCATGCAGAAGACCTCCCAGAAGCGTAAGCTGGATGTATTGGTACAGAAAGATCTCGGGTGTTCAAAACAAGCAGAGAAGGCGAAGCGAACCGGCAATCAACACCGGCTTGCTTCGTATAGCCTTCGGTCGGTTTGAACTCACGATAATTACCCAAATGTTAAAAAGTCCGTGTGCGACCGTAGGTGTAATATGCTATCCGGAACTGGCAGCCGTAGCAGCAAAAGGATCTCGTTGCTCTTGCTCATACATACAAAAGGGCAACCAAGTACTTCAGTGGTCTCTTTCATCTGCCCCATCAGAAAAGAGAGAAAGGTTTAAGAATGTACAACAGTCCACAACGGCTTTTGTGGTGGGATCTCATGAAACTTTACCAAATTCTGAAGAAGGCAAACCACATTTGCCACCCGATGCTGTAATTGAACCACAACACATACCTAAGCGGTCATCTTCTAAAACTGACAATACAGTATAGCCGGCATGAATACCGTAGACATTTCGATTCCCTCCGTGTGTGCCAACCTTGAAATGTCCTTCCTAATTATGTCGTCATTGTTACTAATCTGGCGATATTTGAAAAACGATTTAACGATGTATTGTCTCATTTATATTTCATTTTATGACTTGTTAGCCAGGGGCTACAAAACACAAATAAATAGTGTCTTGCCAATTTCCAAACCAATGAATTTATGGATTTATACGTTTAATACGCGAGCATCTTCGCTATTCTACATAACTCTACGGTGGTCCAACAAAATAATTTTCACTTTAGCATGCAATTTACTTTTCGCAATAATTTACATCCCATGAGACACGTTAGGTATTGCTTTTTACCTGTAATAAACCATTGGTGCATTGTTTTATTGTTAGATAATCCATTCAAGAGAGTACGGTTCCCATATCTGATTACCCTGATGAATTAGCGCTTTCAGAGTTCATTGCTGTTCAAAGTTCTGTTAGAAAATATGAACTTACATTTAGTATACAGTGCTTTGTGGTAATATTTTGCAACTTACGCTTATTTAACGCAGCCATACTGCAGACAATTTTATGTAATACCTGCCAGTTGGGATGTTTAGCAGAGGGATAACATATCCCCTAGCTATGCAACGCTTAATTTGAAATTCTCCTTATTCCATCAAACTTCCTAATCTGTGAACATGCTGACGACGTCGTTCTCGTTTACTTAAGCACAATCATAGGAGGATAGTGAATTCCCAAGAGGCTTAGACTAGCTAGTGACATGGTCCAGCTTCCGGTCCGTCTCACAAGCGTTCCAATTGTTGTTACGCAAATTGCTGTCTTCTGAAACCCAACGGGATACAATCTATTGGATATTTCTTCAATACAATGCTCGTGATCATCAACAGCATGCCTCATTCCTGTACCGTGGAATATCAAGTGTTTTCCTAGCTCGCAATATATGTTCCTCTACACACGTTCCTCAGAAATTCAAGGTAATTAGAAGGCTCTCCTTCTGCGCCTTCATAATTAAACTGCTTTCCATTTCCCGTATTTTAATTCAAATATTCCTAAATGTGTGCATGCTGCCTCATGGCTTATACGGGCAACTTTCTCTACCTTGTGTCAGATTTGGATTCGGGAACGTTAGTGCACATTAGAGACAACGCACTGTGTGTATATCTAGTAGGCGTTTCTTTGAAATTTGTTGCTGTTGAATTAGACGAATTGGATGGACCACAAGTTTGGCGTTGTAAGCTGCGTCTCACCGCGTATGCTAAGTACAAAAGCGGAAACTACGTGTATCACTACCTTGTATTGTGGCGATCAATGCTTGCATTAGACGTTTTTCTCCGAACCGGCTTGTCTCCGGCTCTGACCTGCCGATGATATGAGGTAATAGCATGCAGTTCAAATGCGACTTGCGGATTAATGAGCTAGAAATATTTATATTGTGACCCGGATACTATGGGACGATTAACAATGCTGACTTTTCTCATTAAATAATGGTCAGAGCTCATAGTGTTTTGATGGATCGTCAGTTCGGTTTTCCTCGATTCCAAAGGAGCAACCCTAAAACTCGACATATATGTAAGTGTTTAAGCTGTTCGTCTACACTTTTGCTTGTGCACCACTATACAATTGGCAAGTGGCATGGCTCGGCGTACCTTGCAAAACCAAAGCGCATAAGGCATATTTTGAACCAGGTTTATCTACCTGACTAATTTCGCCACGCTCAGTGTGGAATGCAATGGTACTTGTAGGGCAGGCTGGCCCCGTTCTAAGCATCCGAGTGCATTTTGCTTCACCAAGTTTACTAATTAGTGGTACCACATTCAGTAATAGCTGTTGTCGCAGTAGAGCACCGCACTTGCCCGAACAATTGAGGTTGAGGGTAATTGATCTTCAAGTTCGCTGACATGGTTACGGTTGGCAGGTTCTTTGCGGGAATGACGCACACGCACAAGCAACTTGTTTGTGACCGTTGGACGAACGTAATCAAAATCAGAAATAGACTCGCTTTTTCTTAGTCATTCTCATGTATGAGTGCTTCGTATTAGCGGATAACGCGAAATATCTTATATCGAGCGTAATTTATCAGCTGAAAATTCCTGTAAAAAGCTAATATAGTTGAACGCATGAATCCGTTCACAAGAGCATCCAAAATAACTTGGGTTTCATTAATCAAGGATTGTGAATACAAGAATTTAATCCAATACGAATCAGTGTGTCCTGGCCGTGATATGTTAAAAGGAAGCAGAAAAACATTTGATAGCAGTAATTTTGCGAAAAACTTCAAAAACCAGTCAAATTGCATCCCATCTCTCATCACGGAGAGCGGGTTGATATAATGATTCTAGATAAGACAATAAGAAGACTGGTATTGCGAGATGGTACTATTTCATGTTATCTGTTCACTCGCAAACTAACAACGGATAGATGAATCACATGACAGAAAAAATCGAAGATTTGAAACTGGTCACAAGGGAAAAATTACGTAGACACAACAATGACAGATTAGCATCCTGATCTTAGCGTCATGAGCCCCAAGGAAGCTTCAGGGAGACTGTTAATTGTTTTTGCACGCATAGGATAGGGCGATGCCGGTTAAGTGCCACGGCTTCGGCAAACCTCAACACTTTGGTGTTGTCATTACGATAGATAACTGTAAATGTTGACCTGGGGTCAACCTGATGGCCTGATTCCAGTAGGTGTTTGGCGATCGATGAGGCCGGCATCTTAGATACCTTTTCTCGTTCGTCTGCTTCTTGTGTCGACAGTTTGGCAGTCCATTTTGGGATATGCTCTCCAATGCGCTTACCCAACTATCGATCTGTTCTGCCAATGTAACTAATACCGCAGTTACAAACGAATTGGTAAATGCAATGAGTTGTGGCGGAGATCGGTTGAGTAGGCTTCACTGGAGGCATAGGTAACTTTCTGGTCTCCCAAATGGGGCAGAATTTGCCTGCGTTGAATGCCCGCCGAATCGCTGTATGCACACGACTTTCAAGTTGGGCGGCCACGATATCACCTTTGAAAGGTAATTGAAGGTAGACAGACAATTTGGGCACAGTAAGTACCGTCGGCCTGTTTTCCTTCAGTTGACCGTGGAATCGAATAAACGCTTCTGGATATCCGTTGGCTCGTAGCGTCTGTGTGATAAACAGCAATTCCGATTCCAAACAGTCGTCAGTGCATATTCTGCGGGCTCGATTAAACAGCGTCTTGACTAAACACCGCTTGTAATTTATAGGGGCGAAGCTGTTGAAGTGTTCATACAATCCTGTCCATGTAGCTTACCTGCGTACAGAACGCTTAATGGAGCTATCTTCTCGTCTGGTCAACAACAAATCCAAAAACGGAAAGCAATTGTTATCCTCCAGTTCGCAGGTAAAACGGGCGTTTGGATGTGTGTTATCAAGCACGTTGAGGAAAGATAGAACAGCGTCTCCACTTGGGGCGATCACTAATCTGTCATCGCCCTATCCTACGCGTGCAAAAACAATTAACAGTCTCCCTGAAGCTTCCTTGGGGCTCATGACGCTAAGATCAGGATGCTAATCCGTCATTGTTGTCTCTACGTAATTTTTCCCATGTGACCAGTTTCAAATCTTCGATTTTTTCTGTCATGTGATTCATCTATCCGTTGTTAGTTTGCGAGTGAACAGATAACACGAAATAGTACCATCTCGCAATACCAGTCTTCTTATTGTCTTATTTAGAATGATATAATGATGTCAGCGGTCAGTACCATAGTAAACAGAGTCGGACAAAGGTTTTAATGGTAAGGAGGTTGCAGTTTGACGTAGCGTGTGGCAAGAAATGCATACGCAGTAAACACTTAGACAAGGCACTCTCACAATGTAGACCCAGCCTTTGAGATATCCAGTAGAACAGCATCCATGGAAACAGAGTTAAGTGAACTCAAGACTTAAAGGAATTCTGTGGAATCAAACAAAAGATGGCTAACGCCATTAATGTACATTCTAGACCCGCCCCAAACACAATGCACTGAACACTCGATTAGAGCCGCTAACCTTATAGCTACTATTGCCACTGAAGTTCACGAAATGCTTAAACGTTCTAAGAACATTGTCTTGTTTAATATTCCGTTTAGGTACCGAAAGAAAAACTATAGCTTAAATTTTACCGGCTGTTTCCTTATGTGACGTGGACTGTGCTGTTATAAGAAAGTGGAAGAGTTCACACAAAACACTTTCCCGATATTGCTGAAATTCAAAACCTCTGATGTTTCCTGGTTGTTCAGTTATAACCGGAATCTAATTGTGGCTAATACTGTAATCAACGCTGCATTGATGACAGCAGATCGGAAGAGAGGTCTTGAAAATCAAATAGAAATAATTCAGCGAATCGTGTTATCACAAATCCTGAACCATCACCTTAAAAACCGATGTGTTACTGAAGTTTACCTAATAACGTCGACCAAAATTACACTGTTGTACCGGATTCAATTACCCCGCGGAGGAGGTTCTCTGCGCAAACAAGTGAAAGGATGTGATAGTCTTAGAGGAAGATACAGTCAAAGCTGTCACCTATGTCAAAAACCTAAACGCCGAATTATCTAGGCCAAATGAAAGTAAAAAGCTGTTTCATAACCCGAGCCCAGATTCAGGATTTCTCAGACCGATGCCAAAGTTGGAAACGAGTCCTTTCCGGTAGTATGCTGGGCTAATAAAAGTACTATTTTTGTCTACTACACCTGTATTCCCTGCAGTGCAGAACCATATGGCCAAATTCCGAATTAAACCTGGGCGAAACAAGGAAACATCCCACAGTCAATTTAAATATAAATGCACCACCTCCTACTAGACAGATCAACATAAATCATGAAATGGCTCTCTACCAACATGACATGAGAAGATCCAAAGCCAAAAATCTCCGCCACAACATACTCCAGAGAATCTGTATGACCTAATAAAGCAGTGTCGGTGAAGCAAACAATTTCGTGAGTCAACTAGCAACAATAAACCTGGCTGTAGGATCAATGGTAGAAACTCGATAGCACACCATCGCAGCACAAAGACGTTTCCAAACCTAACTTGGGAGCACACTAACACAAGTGGAACTGCAATCATTGACCTAAATTCGGAAATCCCTAGGGCTGCCCTAACACCGCGCAATAGATTCCCTCAGCTACTCTCACAGCAACCAGTCTTCGCCCCGCCGCCATTCCCTCCAATGGAAACCCCCAGAATCCTATTTTGCGTTACTCTATCCCCCAATGTTACGCCAAGACTTGGATTTCCACCAATAAGACACATGAATCAACATATGATCTCTGTATTCGAACTTCTTCTTTGGAGTCCATATAACCTAGAGATCACCAACTCATAAATTACCCACTGTGGCACACCACCAGTAAGAATACTAGCAAAACGTCCCTCTTAACCCTCCCCGCATCACCACTATTCGCTAGATGCTACTGCTAGAAAAATTTGTGTCCTACTACATACATTGTATCTTCTTACAACTTTATTTTGCCGTAAAACTACCAATTTGTTTTAAGTACTGGAATCTAGCGTAACTCAGACATATGTGATGATCAGTTGCAAGATATTGGCTTCCACCAGTTTCGAAAAGATTGTCTGAGCAATCAACAAGGAGGATGCGCTATCTACATTAGAGATGATATCACAGGGATATCTGTTGATCTTCTGGCTCGCAATGACCTAGAAGTTTCGTTGTGGTTAGCAACCCCTTCCGGCGACCTACTACTGGGCTGCACCCATAGATCTGCTAACACTACCAATCTCCATACTGAACAAATAGTTAGTGTTATCATCAATAACTAAAATATGTTCTGCAAACATTATTTTGTATGTGGATATTTCAACTTTCCGCAGCTTGACTGGACACGGCCCACACTTAAATTAACAAGGAGCCTCATGGGACCAATGGTTGGACTCAGCCACGTAATCAACCTAAAACGTAGCCAACACATTTGGTCTGATATCCGCCATGAGCATTCCGTCAGTGCTCATCTCTGTTGGCATTCTACTAATAGGTTGCCACCACAATGGTGTGCTCTGCAGCCTAAAGGTTAAAGTAGCAACCAAATCACGAGTTCCTGAAAAGTCCACTCATTACATCCATTTAATAGATTGGATCAAATTTGACAATGCCTTCAGTACGTTGAGTTGAGACAAGTTCTTTTTAACATTGGATCCAAGCTTAGCGACGAACGAATTTTTAAAAATTTTTAACACTTCTAGGGACATAATAACTGTCACACTGTGGAACAAACCACAGAACAATATTGCTGAACGCAAATAATGCATCAAAACTTATCACCAAATTGAGGAAACCTAAGTCCTAATATCACTAAGCAATAACCTATCAAAATTACTGCAAATACATGAGGATCTACTGGAAATAAAACCTCAAGCACAGCAAGCGAAAAGCACAAAATAAAACAAAGCACTACAAATCCACAAATGCTACAAACATTGGTGAAACTTCTCAACAGGAGGAATTCAAAGCAGTACCAAGAAATCCCAACATTAGCAGTTGGCTCTACCACCGATGACGTTAAGCAAATGTGTGTAGTATTGTACTCTTGGTATAGAGCCTCATTCAATACAGATATTAGTAAGTGCAATCCTATTCTTAGATGGAAAACGGATGAAGCGCTCTCTAGTATTATCGTGAGCCAGCGTGATGCTCAAAAGTGTGTACCCTCCATAATACGTTATTAAAGCCAGGACCTTTTGGTATTTCTCCAGCTGTCAGCTGCTGATGTTAAACGTCTTTATTTTATTCACAAACCTTGGATATTTATCTCCACAATGCAAAAAGTACTCAGTAATGGCAACAAAACGCAAAGGTGACTCCCGATCTGAAGCAACAAATTTTCGCTCTATTATTCATACTGCGACAGCCTCAAATGCACTCAGGCGAATTGTCAAGAATGGTCTTGTTCAATTCATAACAACATATGATCTTATAAGCAATGTACAACATGGCCTTCTTATGAAGCAATTCTTGTAATATGTCAAATATAATGCCTCGAATAGGCAACGTTGGTAGTTGACGGTTACATGGCAGTTGGTACCATTCTACTAGACATGCATATAGCCTTCAATGGTGTGGCACAGAAACCATCGTTATCCGTCCTTGGACCACAAATCTTCCTAATGTTTATAAATACCATCTGTGTTTCCTTCAAATGTGGGCCACCATACCACTTTACGGATGATAGTAAACTCGTCTACTCATTTCCACCCGATGGCCTTGAGTCGGGCCTTAGGAACATACATGCGGAATTATCTGCGCTTGACTCCTGGAGTAAAAATTGGTCTGTGAAATTTTCGGCTGAAAAATAGCGCGTTATTGGATATGGATGCTGCATACCCTGATGGCTCCATCACCCTAGCCGGTTTAAATATCCTAAACTGCTCCTCAGTTATGGAACTTGGGGTGATAAATTTCACATCGATAAACGTTTCTGACCATGTATCATATCAGAGAGTAAATTTAAGGCAATTGAACTCATCACTAAATACTTTGTATACTGAAGTGAGACTAAAAACGTTAAGCTTATCGTGAGAAGTACTTTGGTGCATTGCACAAACATCTATATTCATATGCGTAGAACAAATCGCGCAGTTTTGGAAAATATTCAATGCTTTCGTCGCCTTCTACTAGTCCTTGTATGGCTGAGCCGTTTTTGAAATATTCCAACTCCCTTTTGCAACATTTTACATTGTCGGGTGGATATAACCTTGCAAAATTCCCCAACATATCGTGCAAGCAATTTTGGATACTCACTACCCATAACCCAATTGCTTCCTGATAAGATATACTCTATATGGAAAAAACTACCATTCAAAGTAGTGGCCAGCGAAAATATAAACAATAAAAAAATCAACTTTGGAGCTTTTCTCAACATGCAGGATATAAAGAAATGACTGGTTTTCAAGTGTCTACATTTGTGCAAATTTCCTCACGTCCAAACAACATTTGACCTTCAATGCAAGGGTACTACACTCCGGCCTACCTTAAATCCATGCTCGAAAACACTGCCTTTGAAGTCCTTCTTGCAGGTGGTGAAGCAAAACTGTAGACACCTTGCTTGATGGCTCCTTCATAGATTGTAAATACAACACTAGCTCATGGCATCCGGAAAAATCACATCAGCTGTGCGTTATGAAAGGAGAAGCCAACTTAATAATAATGCTATCTGTTATTCTGAAGTGCAATATTTTATCACACTCAAACATACGGCATCCCATAATGTTGCTAAACCAGCTATTTGCTTACTTATTTCGTTGATAAATTGTAACCCCTAATTTAACTATTTCATCTTATTTTCTATTTATCCTTACAGTCTCTAGCGGGCTGGTTTCCTGAGGTGATAATTGCAGCTTCTAAGCAACAGGTATGCCAACGCGAAAAGACCTACCGTTGCACAAAGCAAAATACGTTCAATCTGAACTGCTGAACTTACACGTATTAGCATATATCAACTACCGGTGATCCTGATCACCATGCAGGAAAAGAACTAAGAGTGACCAAAGAGCTGATTGTTTTGTGTAACTAGCTCCGCAGACAAAAGCAATTGCCAAAATGATGAAGAAAATCGGTTGTGGCCAACGTGCTTTTAAAGCACACCGACACCGCAGTGCAAAGATAGGATAGAGCCACACCGAAACCCTCCACACCGACACTTGTCCAGATGGGACGTGGAGGGGCCCGCGAAACCACTCGAGTGACTATACCGCTTGGAAGCGGGTCCCTGGGAGACGGTTTCACGGATGACCGTTTTACTTCCCTTGTTCTTTCTTACATTACTTCATTCTACATTGAAACTGTTGGGTTCTTGGTTAGTAATTAATTCATCACTAACTTCCTACCTTACCAATATGTCTCGTTAACTTATTCCTTGGACTACATCCATGATCTTATTTGGGGCGCGTTTCCTCTCCATCGCTATGCCAAGCATCGGCTAAGTATTGCATACTTTCCTAATCGCACTGTATTTGGCATCTCCTACAAGATTACTGTGCACTGATTAAGTCCTGACTTTACAGTAAATAGACGTCCATTTCTTTCTCTACCTACTGTTAAATGCTCTTTTCTCATTATAACTTTTCGTGCATAGTCACGCAAGCCCTAAATGTCCACCTACAAGTGAATGCAACTAAGCTCACCCAGCATCTCGACCATCTGGCAAGCCAAAACACGACTGGATTGGTTCAATTCTATAATTAGACCTAGGAATGCATGGACACCATGCTGTTTCAACTCCCTATGATGTGAATACTGTCTATATTATTCCGATAACTCCAAGAGTTTGGTGATCCACTAGGTATAATATAGTTTGTTTCGCATTTTTGCAAATCCCTAACTTGATACTCACAAATAGCTGCAACTGTGCTTGTGTATTACCCATTTAATTTTGACTTGTTAATCTAAATGTTTCAACTTCTTCATACTCCTTCCCCCATTGAACCACAGTCATCAGGGTAACACCAACCTACACCAAAAACAACCAAATGAGAATACCAGCGAACCGGTAGCTTACGGCAATAAAGTTCTAAATGTAAATATTCGCAAATGCATCCCTATTTTAACTCCGTTAAAAGCCAAGTCATTGACAGCCTCACATGCTTGAGCGTGTTACAATGTACCATCCATCTCTATGTGAGCTTGGTCTCTCAGTACCACAAGAAAGATTTCCTATTATTATGGATATATTATTAATATTATATTCGGATAAATCCATTCAAATGCAAAGGCGAAATAAGCTGGCGATTCGTTTCGGTTGGATTAGCTGTTGTGTAGCTGTGATCAGCAATAAAACGGTTCAAGGAAGGGGTGAACTCGATAGGGGGAGACAGTCTGTCATATGTGATGTTGCAACCTGGTTTGTTTGGTTCATACATTTAAAGCAGAAACGTAAAGCTTGCAAAGTTGAATTTGGAGAATCCGCTGGTGGCTGGGTTGCTACAAGCAACCTCAATTGAGACCTCGGTTCACTTGATGTGGACCTCGGCCATTCCGATCAAAAAGACCGTAAGTAAAATAGAAAAATTATAGTGTTGCTCGTCCCAACACCGGCACCCCAAGACCGCGGTTTCGTCCTGTTGGGACTCATCAGTTGGAGATAGCCTGAGTTGGGCTGGAACTCAGAGCCTAGTGGCTCATGGTTGACGACATAAGCACGTAAAGCTTGTTTAGCTACTAATTGAGTCTTGCTATTAAACTGATATCCTTTTTTAACAAGTAGATTTTACTTTTCAAAGGACAGCCATATTCTAGTCGGCGGTGGTTCGATTTGAAGTTAAATATTTTAATATATTCGAGCTCACGGCCATAAGGATGTAAGTTAATAGATTTACTGCACTCTAACTTGGCTTTTTGAAATTTAGTCAAGCAGCTTTTGTTATATATGTGCATAAAATTAAAGTGTTGAACGCGATACTGCGGACGATCCATGTTGGTACTTGCGACAAACGTCGACCAAACGCGCATAGTTCCGAAAACCGCTCCAACCCAATATTCCGCTTTACGGTGGCCCTATTTGTTAACCAATTAGTAAGCAGACTTTGCCGGTAGCCACAAGTACATCTCACGAGTTGCATGCTCAAAAATTAATCCAAATTTTATTATCCACTATCATGTCAATGCTACTGTTGTTAACAATTACTTGTTATTGGATACCGAAAACATCTTCCGAACGATTTAGTAAGTCTGGGTATACTGTAAGCTAGTCTCCGATACACTTAACTGTATTTCCGAAATTTGGGTTTTGACATTACTGCAGTGCTATTATTAAACTAAGTACCATTAGTTTGCTTAAAGCACCAGAGCTGTTTTTACTTATGAATAGAAGGATTTTAGCAAGTATTTTTGCTCGTCGCAGTCAGCTGACAATTCGGATAAGCCAACTACCTATCCGGAAAAGCACCAGACGGCCGTTTCGCCCTATTGGGACTCGTCAGTGGTGCGCATCCTTCGGTGCTCTAGTGAGGATCTAACCCATGACTGCTAGTGGCTTGTGCCAACTAGCCCGCTGCTTATGCAACTGAGCCATGGAGGACGGTAGCCGACCACCACGAATTGTTAGTTAACTGCGATATAGCCCGACCCATCCCCCACTGTCGCGCAGGCACCTGCCATGCAGATGACAGCGGTTGGCCTTCCGGCGTCAGGACTTCCCGTTTTACGGCAGCTATGAATCGACATAGCATTTATGGAATCCGTAAGGGCGAATTTATAAATGCTATGTCGATTCATAGCTGCCGTAAACGGGAAGTCCTGACGCCGGAAGGCCAACCGCTGTCATCTGCATGGCAGGTGCCTGCGCCACAGTGTTGGATGGGTCGGGCTATATCGCAGTTAACTAACAATTCGTGGTGGTCGGCTACCGTCCTCCATGGCTCAGTTGCATAAGCAGCGGGCTAGTTGGCACAAGCCACTAGCAGTCATGGGTTCGATCCTCACTAGAGGACCGAAGGATGCGCACCACTGACGAGCCCCAATAGGGCGAAACGGCCGTCTGGTGCTTTTCCGGATAGGTAGTTGGCTTATCCGAATTGTCAGCTGACTGCGACGAACAAAAAGAGCTGTTTTTATAGTGCCGTTAATACCATTCAGGCCTCTTAAGGCCAAGCATGAAGTTTGGATGGACCCTATTTACACTGCATGTAGCCAAAGATTGATGTTAGCTACGAAAAATGCTTTTCCATTTTTTAACCAAAAATAATTTTTAGAGATTGTACTTAGCTTCACTTCAAAGAAATTGTGTTACACGCTTTAACCTACAGAAAAGCATGGATTCAAAATTTTGCAAATGCTCGTAAATGTACATTTCTGCCATCTTTTTATCTTGCATAATGTTATCTACCATAGCAAGCAGCATAGATTTAACTTAGCATATTACAATAACTGCACAAAGGAATGTATGCGCACAGTGAGGTCTTGACGTTTATATTGCTGTGGCATGACGAACATTATTAAAATAAAATGCATGGACCGCGTCCTCTTCTTTCCGTTAACAGTTTTTTGCATATCCGACTAAAGTCAGAAGAATATTCGGTTACCCACCAGTAATTTCTTGAAGTGTTAAAACCTCCAAAGCTGAATCATCACGATTACAATATAACCAAATAACATTTACAATGTTTCGGTGTTTATTTCGTCAAGCTTTTTAATAGAGATCCAAATGTTTATTCTTTAACGCTTTTTAAAACGGTTCTACCATATAACGTTGTAAATTAAGTATTAATGAAACCTATTGTGCTAATACTAATACTTGGGATTACACGTTGAAGGCTGTCATTATTGGTGCACTAATTTTAAGCACTAAATTCACTGTAAGCTTTTGAGCTACGCATACAAAATAAACCGGTGTATAATAAGTGTTAAATTTTAAGAAGTGAAACACACCTTGCTGAAAGGCTTATAATTACCGACAGCTTTTGATGCAAAGTGTCTTGGTGTTTCCAGGGAATAGTGTAATACACTAACGGGAGCAACACTACTCGTAGAAATTATTATGTCCGCGTCTTGTTTGACAAATTAATCAATTTATATACCTAGTCAATTATTGTGCATTGTTGTGATGCAGTGTGTTTTGGATATCATGAATTCACTGAATCACTGGGTGAACGGTTCTGGGCGAATTATGCTGTTCATAGGGGGGGGGCAAGCAAGAGGGATGGAGTCTTTTTTTATACACCATGTGTGTCAAAATATCCAGCAATCTGTACGGAAAGTTTCCTTGGTATGAGTTTATTGCTTTGATTGTGTTTCTTGAATCTGCACGACTATGCCCCATAAGTGGTTGTAAGCAGTTTACCTGGAATTTATTATGGTACTTTAAGTTCCAAACGCATTATATGCTATTTAGCTTTATGTTTAAAGTTATTTTGTTGTCTATGATTTAGAGTATGTTAGCACATCAGATGAGGTATTTCTCACCCACGGCTAACGTGTATGAATGATGAATCTGATCTTAATGTATTTAACAATTTATTTCCTAATGCAAGCGCATACAGGGTTTCGGCCATTGCTGGGCAATTTAAGTAGCAATACAATCATTTGGGAGCAAAAATAGAGTGTCTCCTTATTTTAGAAGCATATACCAAGTATCACACTGCATTTAAATATGATACGGATGGTGAAAAGTTGCTTCATGAGCGGTCACGCAGCTTTAGTTGCTTCGGAAGCTGAGTAATTCTAACTTGACGATGTACTTTAGGATTTATACGTCGATCGGAGTGCAGCAATAGGACAAAATTGCATACATTGTTTAGTAATCTCTCATCGTCACCTTGAATGGAAATTGCTAGATGTCGGGAATTTTCAACGAGCAATTCCTAAAGCATACCTATACATTGCGGCAGCAATGCGTCAAAGGAGACGTTAACATTTTATATTAGGTGTTAAGAACTTCGAGCAAAATCGATGTTAGTAATACCACAAATACTGCCGCTACTCAGGAGACAATTAGCGTCCTGACACTAGTGAAATAACTGAATTTTACTCATTACATATACGAGCTGTGCTTGAACCTATACCTTAAGAAACTGAAGACAACCCACGCGATAGAAGCAATACAAATATCGAGCTATTCTCCGACATGCGTGTATATTATGCAGACGTTTCTTTGTCTGACAAGGTAACATCATCCGTGCGGCTTCAGGGGCCTGGTTCGCAGTGCCTTATAAGCGACCTCAAAATCGGTTACGAGGCATTGCGAACCGAGCTCCTGAAGCTCCGTTGATGATGTTGCTTTGTCATGCAACAGCAAATCACCATTTATCCACAAATGTTGTCATTTTCATGGTAATAATATCAGCGATGGGTCTGGCTTACTGTATTGGCAGGGAATTGGACGACGTTGGCAATTCTTATCACGCGGTTTAGGTGATAAAAGCAATAAGGCACTTTGCTGATTACCCAAAGGTTTGAAGTTCTGCATTGGTATTGAACTCATGCAGCCATACACTGCGAGTCGTGCGGAACAAAGTGGATTGATATCTCACAGGACTGAGGTTCTATTACCAAGTTCTTCAAGGGAATTTGTGTTCGAACCCCACTTGGCCGAGAGGATGAACGAAGGCGTATGTTTACCACTAGCTTAGGCGCGCTTGTGTCAATTTTCTGTATGGAGTCGAATAATCTCTAAAGCAAGCATAGTCAGATGTTATTGTTCCACGATCTTAAAACCAAAATCGGATATTTATCATTAGGTTTTGAACACAAGGTCCATTTTAAGCCTATTGTCCGGTTTTCTTAATCTAATGTTTTTCGAAATATGGTACTTTAGAGTATATCCTTGATCGAACTATTGGCCTTATATTTTCCAAAGTCCAATAAGTTTTCTAGAAAAGTTACACTTCCCTTACTGTGAGGCTTACCAGCAACAAAGTATATCCCATTACTTCAACACGTATCTAACACTTCTGTAAAGTTACATAATATATAGTTGCGCAACAACGAAACGCAGATCACAAATTTCACAATTAATTGTACGTTGTTGCCATTCTGATTAAACAAATTTTACGCTTCATGTGTTTATGCGTAACTGAGCATGCAGCAAGTAATCCACTTTAACAAAGCATGTTGCTATTGCAAAATTTTACTCGTAATATACGCCGAACGTATCAAATTGGATAGCGAATAGTACCAATACAAATTTCGAATAAAAATCTGCGAAAACACATAGACACGGAATAGCTTAAAATACTTCACTATGCCAAAAAGCAGTTGCTCTAGCCGTTCTACTTTTATACGTAGCTTTCCAGTCTTTTGTTGCGTTATGTGGTTTGACAAATTAGATTAATTTATCAACAATGTGGTCTAAGGTATTCGAACTTATTATGTATTGGAACTCATGAGCAGAAACCGGGTACAATAAGTAATCCCCAAAGAATTGATTAAATGGCCATTTGAAGTATTTGCTTAATGGTTGAAATGCGACCCGCAATTTCAAGGTGTACCGCGATTCGTATTGAGGGGAACGGCAGCCATTCGTTTACCGGGAACGTATCTAAGGAAGTACAGCGATATTGTGTGTCGCTTATCAGAAAACATTGAAGTCCACTGCATGTTTCGACCACAATTGATTCAGTCAGTATTCGAGAGAAGAACTCGGATCGGAGACCAGTGGTAGATAAGTTGGTGTTGTATGCTTAAGCGACCGGGTCGTGACGGGCAACGCTTGGCACAACAGTGAAATGACTAAAGAGACATTTTTACCTACTCTGCTTGATTGAACTTTGACACGCCAACTCTAAGTATACCATGCTTTGCACTTAAGTGAACATTAGGCAGTCCAGGCACAAGCATCGTAGCTGATGAAGTCGTCTGTTATAGCTACCTGATGAGATAAATTAATGTTGTTAGGCGTTTCGAAATACAGTGGTTTGGCGTGGCCAAACCCATTTCCTTCCGTTCGGAACAATTATGTTGCCATCTTTGCGGTATACACTTGTCATATTTAAAATATGCTTATTATTGTGAAACAGTTTGTTCGCCAGTTTCCTCAGGCTAATAGGCTGCCTGTTCCTTAGGGTAAGCCTTATGTTCTATCAAAATCCAGATAGCTAGTGGCGATATATAAAAACATGGGAGCTTACACGCATATGGTAAAGGTGCACAAATTTTCGTCCAGATCATTCATAGTCAATGTGGCGAATGAGTGACTGGTAGATGGATATACGAACGGTATGTGATAAAAAGCGTTTGGTAAAATTCAGCATTACGGAACCGATATTGCACCTCGTTTGAAACTTGATCTGTAAGGATAGACGGTCAGTTACTTCTCAAAATAGCGGCTATTTGTGAACAGTTCGTTTGATGTTTGGCAACTACATATGCTTGGGGACTGACTGCATTCTTGAACACTTTATACCCGAGATACAATTGTTATTTCACCATTAAATCTCAAACGGACATTGGATTCTGTTAACCGCTACCTTAATCTGGATCCTATTCCAGAAAACTAGGATGAGTGTTTTCACTTAGTTGTGTCAAGCAGCGGTTTCCCTTGGTTAAAATGCTTTTAATCAAATTTCTTTAAATTAAACAACCGTGATGCATAGTCATTGCTGCGTGACTTGCTCAAAACAGTGGGAAGTGCCTGAAAGGTATTCATTTCTATGGCATGCAACTATAACAGAAGCAACCTAAAAGATTCTTCATCATGATTTCATCTAGATATTTGGAGGTCAACTCAATGGAGATTTGACAATAGCTGATTTCGCGCCATTTGTACTAAGCACACTTAAGCACACATTAATAAGCATTTAAAGACATATTGCTTGCGTCCTATTATTATTATGCGCGAATATACAACTGTACCTCCAACAAATCAATTAGCTATTATTATTTCATAAATAATGATGATAGGTCGCACCTTATCTCACTTAGATTGCAAATTATGTAGCTTAGCTAACGTCACCATGGATCAGTGGATTAAGCTGCTTGCTAGTTGGCATCCGTCTCTCGCGGTCATAGGTTTGATCCCAAGTAGGGGACCGAGGGAATGCGCACTAATGACGGGCCCCATTAAAGCGAAATGTGTCTGGTGATTTTCCGGACAAGGCTGTGCTATGTAGCTTGTGAACATCCGGGATTAAGCCACAAAGTAATCACAACTAAAATCCTGCTACTCACGAGTAAATAATGAAAATGTTAATTTCGGTTTTGGTCCCATTTCACAGTAACCGGAGTTGGATGGATTACAAGCAGGTCAGAGAGCAAATATAATTTGGGAAATATGTTGGTGAGTATGACTTTACCACTATGGTGTTCGTTTCTAGGAAATGTTTCAAACAAATTGCTCAGGAGTTGGAAATCAATCTGCATGTTTACTGCTTCAAAAGCAAGCTCCTTATGCGTGGAAAACTGGTGGATTCCCTGAATGTTTTTCGAATCCCACTATTTACGTTGGGTTGGATTTGCAACTTACTTCTTATCGTATTGCCGTTGAGTCGAAAGCATTTCAAAGTTATCCAGAGCATGGACCCCTTTTTGAGCAGTATGCTTTTATCAACAAGAAATTGAACGAACCTGGCAAGCAGTGTGTGACTGTGACAGGATCAAATTGGTATGCTGGACAACGTGCAGACAGTAAGCAATTAACACAAAAGTAACATTCAAATAGTGTTGCATTGCATTCACCATCCGACTATATATTTCAGGCGTTTAGAGTGCGTCTATTCACACAGTTCCTTGTTCAAAAGGCACAGGTGCATCTCTTTGACAATTGCTTATCTTTGTTGCAGATATAATTTACGATATCCGAATGTTTTACTATTCTTACCATAAAACCATAAATACGTCGGTTTGCAGTACCGTGAGTTTGCGTCTGCCTTATAAAATCTGACACTGAAGCCATGAGACATTTCGGGAGACATTTCAATTTTGCTGTATTAAATGTAACATATTTGGCATAATTTTGGTCCACAAATTATCCGCTCTAGATATTTTTCCGGTTATCGTTTAATATATGTTTTTAGGAATTTTTTTTACGCCAGTTAAAACCCCCTGCTTTCTTAGTCTCTGCTATGTTCTACATCTCGCAGTATTAACTAAAGTAAATGAACATGAAATTTTAAGGAAAGCTTTGCATGCATATATGTTGCAAGTTAAACCTGTACCGAATGTTTAAGTTGAATTCACGGTATACTTGGAATTAGTTTCCAAATTTATTACGCATATTAGTCATCTGTAGCCATGCGACGGTGGAGTTCCTTGTCTTTCAAGTTCCTTACTTTTAAATAAACAGTGGAAATGATCGCTTTATCTGAAGTTAGCAATGGTAATGAAGGCGAAAGCCACTGGCCAATATCACTCTCTAATTTTACACGGGAACATTAGACTTAGAGTTTCACACGATCAAGTGTGCATCTGTCGCAATACCTATAAACATGCTATGGTCAGATTAAATGAACTCATTATTACCCACATACACTATCAATGTCGTCTTAGCTTCATACTCAGAGAATTGTTTTGGGCCATAGTACAAATAAATTTTAATATGCCACAAGACAATTGTGTAGATAAATTAGCGCCAGCTTAGCCTTTTTTTTCTTCTGTCAGCTTTTATCATTCTCAGAAAATGGCACTGTCATTGAGATTTTGATGTTTCCAATATTTGATTAGTGAAAAATCCATTGTTTGCAAAGTGTGTAATTCATAAACCACCCTGCGGTATTCCCCTTTTCCACAGCTCAATAACTTGCCCCAAGATACATCAACGATCCTGAGATTGTCCAATTGTTCCAGTAAGCCTTTGGGGAAAGCACGGAACCAATGGACACATGAGATACAGTTGGCTATACACATCTCTTCGTATGAGGTTTTACTATCTGAAAGCATTCACAAATCCATCAAAGTGATCACTGCAAGAATTAATCTACTATCCGATCATTGTGTAGATGTTATTCGTGTATTAAAAAGCGATTTTGATCGAACAGCTGGTAAGTTTTAGGAACATATACAATTCAATACCTTAATTGGTTCGTTATTGCGAGTTGTTCACGGCAAGAATTGCATTTTTGACAAGCCCCAAAAGAAGCCAAAGAAAAATATTAATCATGGTTTAGCTCAAATATGTTTGCTTTAGACACTCGTGAGGATAGTAAACTTGTGCATAACATCTGCAACAAAATAACAGCAACATTTTGCCCAAGTGCGACATTTCGGTGATGTTGATACGTGGGTTAAGGAAAGCGAACTTTTAAATGAACACCTGGATGTGTCTCCGGTTACTTCAGTAGGACTTACACTGTTTTGCTTAAAGCACTAAGACAAGTAAAACTTGTAAGAATTCTTCACCGGAATAGATGCAGGTTTTGTGTTAGTTATACTAACTTACTCAACAGTTTTCTATTAATTTATGTGCTTTCTCTGATGACTAGGACAATTACATTTAAAGGAAACGCGTCCTAAACTTTGCTGAAAAGACAAGAATTTTGTTCTGAGTGGCAGAACATCTAGATTACTTAACGGAAACACTCTTCAACAAATACACTGCGAAGCTTACCTGACGCGTCAGGAGCATACGAGCGAAGCGGTAACAATAGCCAGCCCTTTAGAATGCAGCTATCAAGTAAACTTCCTCTTCGAGTACATCTGTTATTCTGGTTAGTTGGAAAAATTCACGACGCTTTCAAGCATAGCACCGATTACACTGTACTAACCAAACTCACTAACACAACTGACGACCCTTTCTAGTTGTACTGTCCCTCAGGGCACTCTGATGGCATTTTACTCATCAATTCATTACGTTATTTGCTTCGTGAAACATGCAGTCTCGCACTATCAGAGCAAAGACATGCATACGTAGCAGGATGCAGAGGAGCATGGCCATCAGAGATACAATCTGGCAAACAAACAAGAAGTCACCAGGCGCCGAAACACGGGAAGCATACACTATCCAGCGTAATCACAGTGTGATTTTGGTATGCGAGGATTAGCAAAAGTTTCAAGAGGATCTTACCGGTAATGTAAGGCTGAATATAGGGAGTACGCTGTGTGTTGGGTTGCGACTCGCAACCTCTTTTGAGAACTCGGCTCAATTTGTGGTAAACCACGGTCACACCGATCTCGAGGACGGTATACTGAATGGATATAATTGTGTGTTATTCTTCCAAACCCTGGCACCCCATTGTTGGGAAAGGCAACACCCAATAATATCCATCTTGCTGGTACACTTTCTTCAAACCAACTCTCATTTACACACATGTTAACATATGTTAACAAACTCGATAAAGTGCAGCGGACTAGTACTGCCCTCCGCACGCTAAGTGGAACAGCACAAACCAGGGCAGAAACGGCCAATGCACTGTCAGCGAATTTCGCAAATTTCCAGAACACCGCTTTGTCGCATATGCAGTTCGCACAATGTATGCCACCATCAGGTTTTTGTTAAATCTCGTTTACGGCTACAGATGTTCTGAAAATGCTTAATTCCTTATGAGAGCTTCCATCTCCGGTTGGTGATAATATCCGACCATAGAGTTGAAGTTAAATGCAATGAAATCGCCTGATCCAATCTCCAGATTCTTCTAACGATGTCTCAACTGGATGTGTGTTCCTACAATGTGGAAGCACTGAATTATCACTCCATTCACAAGGAGGGAACTCATGTGCATCCAACCATCTACGGCGCAATAGCAGTCCTTCCAATGCTATCCAAACTAATAAAGCACATTATTGTCGGATCAAACATGAGTTACTTAGAATCAAGCATAATTATAGTACCCGGACTGCACAGATTTCACCAGAACCGGTCCTGCAGCCCAAACCTGCTGCTTACTTGTTCCAGTTAGACTGGAATCATTGACAGCAGTTTGGGGGTTTACGCCATCTCACTAAACTTTTAACAGGCGTTCGACAGTCTGATCCAACATATCCTCAGTCACAAGCTTCAGAGCTGTGGATAGATTTCTGATTAAACGACATCTGCGCGTGAGAGTTCGCAGCTTTATCTCTAACCATATCTATGTTACGTGCGGAGGGCCATAGTGCCCAGTATTTGGTTTAGGCTTATACCTGATTTATATAAACGATCTCGCAAGTGTGAACGTGTCCACTTTCTTACCCTTCGCTGATGATCTCAAGATATGGCAAGCCATCAAATCAAGAAGTGATCACGCAACGCTCCAGGATGATCTTGTTACGATGTAGGAATGGGCGACTCAGAATCTGCATCATTCCAGTGCTATCAAGTGTAAGGCAGTGAGCAAAAGTCGTTATCCAATGGCTGGTAAAGGCCGGGGTATCAGACTTCGCACTATGCTTTTAATGAATGCGATCTAGGCATCATGGTGAAAAAAGATATTGACTATTCAAGTTGGAACGAGAAGGAGCCCAGTAACGCCAACCAAAATCCGGGATAGTTTCTTAGAGCGCTCGAAAGCTTTGACTCTTCAATCTTCCCTCATATTCTTATTGCTTACATCAGGCCCCATACAGAGTGCACATTCCACGCCTGCAGCCATTGCACAAGCTCGAACTGACCCGCACTTGAACTGTCACAACGAAGGGCGACTAAAATTATCAAGTATCTATTTCATCTCTCTCAAAAGATTAGGGTTTTAGTTGACAAGATCAATGCCTGCGTGTCGAATTGATAATTACATATTTGATCCAGTTCAGAGGCAAGCAATCTTTACGGCTAGTCAGAGTATCAGACATATTCAAAACTCTATTCGGGCAAGGACGTTGGACCTTTTCCAATGCTATGATATTCAGTTTTCTCAGATTCCGTTGAATGTCTTACAGTTTACAAACTTCCGTCTAGCACACAATTTACCAGTTTGAAACCTGGATTGCCTCAAGATAAGGGATCAGATTAAGTAGGCGATCGCTTTCCTGGCAGAAGCCTGCAATCGTATAACTAGCTCTGAACAATTAACGGAGACAGAATTATATTAGTTCAAGATCTTGGACTAGGCCACAAACAGGAATAGCAGTGTCGTTTTTGGTTAACATCTTCGGAGACGGGTCACAGTCATTATAGAGTAGAGTATGTATGTCGGTGATAAACAGTAACGTTCACGAGTTACTCCTATACTCTAATGCAGACAAGTCCGATTGAAAACGGGCTAAATGTGGACTACCTTGACTAAGGGAGGAATAAAATGTAATTTTAACGTCATAAATGTAAATTAGCAACTTCCAAACATTATTTCATCAAAAAGGATGTTAAAGTAGATAAAGACTAAATGCGGATCAAGTCCCCCTCCTCGAATCCCTCCACTAGATACTGAATTGGGTTCAGATTTACATTTGCTAATTATGACTACTTAAATATTAGTTTCTGGGTAGGAAGACAAACAGATTAAAGCGAATTTGCTTCTATAAAACATAATCAAACCGTGGCAGCAACTTGTGTGGGAAAAAGCCAAATATCTTTTGGAAATCAAAACACATATAACAATGGAAGCTTTACGGCTTCTCT
>CALYDF020000711.1:0-26878 GCA_944474145.2 Dicrocoelium dendriticum | reverse complement strand
TGGTTTAGACCAAACAATTAGTCTACTAACTAATCCAATTGTATTTCGCAGACTTCATCCGCGTTGCCAATCGAAAACATAGATCGCTTAGTGGGCAGTTTGCGTGAATCCAACATCTCCACACAACAAAGAAATATGAAATAGAACGACTGCTCAAATGAAAGGAGAAAGTAAATCGCTTTCCTACAAATCTCGTCAACCGCTAGCGTTGTGCAATGTAGTTTAATGGTGTACTCGGGTTTGTTCGCGGATGTAATACGGGTGTTTTCGATTCAGAGGCTCCGACCAAAAAGCGGCTATTAATTGCCGATCAATGACTGAGTATTCGTTTTATGCAGTTTACCGCACAAACAAGCAGATAAGCGTGTCAGTGCTGCTGACACGAAAGTCTAGGATTCAGCAATACCAACAGAATGGCTTAGCAACTTTATTAATGCGTTTGCGTATTCAGAACTTCCAAGAAATACCAACATCATCATGTTTATCTAACACATAATAGGAAAAATGCCACTACTCATATGACACAGCAGATTTCTTACTCGCATATTGGCTGCACTCATTTTCTGATAGGGTAGACCGTTGGAGGGAACTCGTGGGGTGTTAGAAGTGCCATTCAGAATGCGACTGTCCTCATGGACGCTTAGTAAATCGATGGGTGACAGCAGGCCTACATTGGACGGCGGAGACGAAGTGAATTTGGGGAACTGTATCTGTGAAACAAGCTGCGTGAATTCCAACTCCAATCCAGTTGACATTTTTGCTTTATTCGCAGTCACGTTACTGACTCCATCCGATTTAGTTAGACGAGACCAGTGGGCCGCCAGCTGACGGACTGTTACCTCTGTGTTTCCGCTTGAAGCGGCCTCCACCAGGGCATCGTATACAAACGCGTATTGATCCTCAGTCTGAACCATGAAGTTTCGCTGAGAGCGTAGTCGACTCACTGCCCCATGCACGTCTACCGCCTTTTCATGTTTCATTTGTTCAAGAATAATATCCAGAAGAATGAAAGCACCTGAAATTGAGTAGGTGCAGCAATCCAAATGTGAATCGCAGTGAAGCAATTGGTTAAAGGTATATAGAGCACGCACAGTTTACCGTTATATCAGGCAAGCGTAGAGTTAGACAATGGTAACTGAAAGCCGCGTAACCTGGTGGCACTACAAGTACATGAGACATTTTCAGACACGGCCACTTGCCAGTCGCTGTGCTGAAGCCGGCCTGTAACCATACGATGCGTAAAACATCGACCGGCCATCTGGCACAGAAATCCATCCACAAGGGAATGGAACAAAGTGCTCAACGTAAGACGTAGTCAAAATACGGTTGCTTTTATTCATAAGCTTTACATGGTGAAGGTTCAAAAAAGGAAAAAAAGAATCATATTAAGGAGGTGGTCAACTTCGGAGGTTTTACTCTGCACTCCCTTTCTTGGCACATCTTATTGTAAACAATCAGATGGATGAAAGCCAGAGCTGTTTCGAGACGGTAAAGATTGATTTTGGTTGCTCTTGAGAGATGTGAGCTTTTGCATATCAGCGTTTGCTTGGCTAATTCCATTCGAAAGGAAAACACGGAAAGCGACACCTACCGGTTCGCCCAACACCGGCAGAGCAATGCACGATGATTGGTCCTGCGTCTGGTGGACATTCGGCCCGCACCCGTCGTAGGAACATTAAAAGCGGTGCAGGGTGGTTTGGAACGCCATGGTCTGGCCATGCGGTGAACTGCATTTGGCGAACCTCACGACGCTCCAAAGATCTGTTGAAGGAAGACGAGGGAGAAGATAGTCCGTAGGACCAGTTACTTACTCATTTGAACATGAAAATACTAACCATTTTTGGAAAAGTGATGACGTTAATGATTGCCTTCGAATATAACTCGTATTAGTAAAGCCATACAATTAAGTTGTTTCACCAATACCCGTTGTTTAACGACGTTTTACTATGAGTAAATCACTATCACTCACCCATTTTTGGACAACAAAAATGTCCGTATGGTATAGTATGCCAGCTTCATCACATCTAGCACACCGACTGTTATGTCTCCATATTTGGCTTCACCTAGCAATCCAGTACCGGATCCAATCCAAGGACATGCATCGCCTCTGTTCCCTCCACCGTCATCAGGTAATTCCTGATATGACATACTATGTGCGAGCACCATGCTGCTGTCCTGGAATTCATTGTGCATCTTGAAACCATTGAGCTTACCCGCAGCTGACGACGTGGTGTGATCAGGCTGCAGATACAAATGTCTCCTGTTCACCGACTTAGAGCAAGTGAATGGATTAGGTGTTGTTGTTATGACCGTCTTCGTTGAGGAATTCGTGGGCCAATATTGTTCACACTTCACTCGGGCACGTTCCTCCAATCGTGTCATTGATACAATCATTGCAGATCGCTGATCCCATACCATTCGCCAGAAGTCCGCAATAGTGTGAGGTAATGGGCCCTGTTGGTGAAGAGGTGAAATGTAAATCTGTCATAGTGAAATGGGTGGTTAATTATATGCGCATTTGATCATCAATGGGTGGGGTCAGAGCGCTCATATTCAGTTTCATTACCTTAACATGTGTGATTTCAACAAATATTGCGAATAGTTAAGACGTGGACGCCATATACATTTTAATTTCACGAGGTATCTTTAAAAAGCCACGATGGAGATGTATTTTAACCACGTGTGTACAGATAATGCTTTGTGGCACCTGGATTAAGCGAAACTTGATCATCAGCCTAGTGAGTCGAGTGCGAAGTATACACTCAAAGAGTACTCTTTCCGAAGAGTTATAGCCCATAGGTTCGACGCTGAACTAGAATGACTATCCAAAGAGTTACACTAATGCCAAAATGAAGGGAAAAATGGAGGCACCTACAGTCCTAACGGTTCAACGGGAACCTATATTTCCGCAACTGCCTTACAAAGGGAAAATCGTGGCATAGGTTCTATCCCGCCGTCTTTCACACACACTCAGAAGTGCAATCCGATCGGCGATGCATTAACTCGGGCTCATTGGCAAAACTATGGGGAAATTAATCTAAAAGATAAACTGCCTGTCCACAGCAAATCTATGTGTGTTTACTCACTCACCTGTTCCTGTGGAGCAGGATAGGAACACAATTATTTGGAACATTGTCAGCTCAGGAGTCTCTTTCAGGTCTTGTGGTGTTCGGCGATATAAGCAAAAGACTTACAGATATTTCGTCATCATTCGGGGTGATATCAACAGATAGCATTGATAGCAGTCACGTGTCAAGATTTGGTTTGCCTTCTAGCAGCTCCTGCTACCTGACCGGTAACAATCCTACACTGGTGATTCCAAAGCGAATGTGACGAAACGTCTGTCATTAAGTTGCCTAGCTTTGCAAGCACAACAACAACTGAGCAGGGTGCGTTGGTCGTACGAAAAGGCGCTTTCTGAAAAAGTGAAGTTAGACGATCCGGTCTGATTGGGAAATGGAGGTCGGAAGTCACCTACTCTGTAATCGCCGCGCATCATGCGAATCTGGGGCAAGCCACGACGTCGGCTGTTTTCTTAAAAGCAATATATCAAGCACTAGAACATCGATGAAACTGTTCCGTAAGCGGACATTAGACGCCGCAGAAGCCATCGCAATTCGGTTGTACGAACCATATATGATTGCTCAATATTTATCACGTCTCGTGATAGAAGGTTGGGACCAAGTCGAATTTCGCAATTCCTTATTGGCAAATCTGTTGAAATTGTATGAAGCTCATTGGTTGGACCATACAATCCGCTCAGTCTTACCTGGCTACTTGAAATGTCTTTCATGTGCTGCACCCCACGTCTTGATAGGTGCGGGTGGTTGTAGAGGATAGGGCAGAGGGTATTCGAAAAGTAACCATAGACTTGAGTTCAGATGGTGCTTTCGCCTTCCCGATTGAAACTCTCGGGACCGCCAATATTGTTGAGTAGATATTAGTCGGAGATAGAGCTTTGGCATTCTTCCACTTACACATTATTCTAATCACTCCTTTTCAATTTTCCATTGAAGAATAAATGTTGTTCTGTTCAACTTGTGACAAGGGTCATGGCAATTGGATCCACCAAATTAAAATGCCAGACAGAGAAGATTTTGCTTCAATGTACCATATAAACGCTTTGACTTAATGCCCAAAATTTACCTCTATGAAAGCATATGTACTGTCCACCTCGTGTTATCTAGTGGTAGCTATTCCCATTCCGCAAATTCGCGTGCAACTTCTGCACCACATTACAACGATTTACCGCGGAATCAACGCTATTGATGCCGCCTTCTGCTGCCCGTGTATAAACAATTGCAACACCTATTTCATATTCGGTCTCAGTGCGAGTATCACCCACATTTTACCACTTCAATCCTAGAAGAACTTTTTATAAATTTACATTTAGTATCGAGCCTTCATGAGTATTAAATGACGCCCATGAGACAAGTCGTACGGACAGCCTCCCTGCACCTCTGTGTGGAAGCTAACAACCCGACAATATTCCATTCCTATTAAGAGCGCGACATGACCGAAATATTGCCTTTTTTCCAGAAATACCGAATCAAACACACCAAATAAGCAGGCAGGTGGAGAACTAGCGATATTGTCAGCAACGATATCCCAAATACAGGGAATTTTAGTAACTACGTCCTAAATTTGAGTGTCTGTGCACTCAAGTGCTGACCTACGGCAGCATGCTGAATTGACAAATTTCCAATTACGGAACTTCCTTTGCCGAAGGGCTCAGGAGGAGTGTAGATGGGACATAGAGGCGGGATTTATGTGTCTACCATGGCAGGGAACGCCAAGGTAACCAAAGCTGTTCAAATGTGAGAATTGAGGATTAGCCAAACAACTAAACCGCACTGGACGTTTCATACATTGCACACCAAGGGAACCGGGGCCGTACGGCTGTGAGAAGTCAGTGTTGCCCAAACGCCGAAGCCGCACTGGACGTGTCATGCTTCGATCGATTGCTAGACGGCTTTCACGTAGGTGAAAATGTCAGCAAATGGGAGCTCTGCGAAATGGCTAGTGGCTCGCTGTTCTTGTAACTGGAAAGAACAGCCTGGCTCCAAGCAATGACCCACGGGTTCCGGTTGATATCGCACTACATGACAAAAGACAACCGCGACAAGAGCCCTTATAGCCTCATGAATAGCCTCTAGCAAAGCCGGAAGCTTTTACTGGGCTGCTTTCCCTTCCAAAGGGAATCCTACTGCCAGGAGCAGTTTTAAAGATTACAGTCTTGTTCGTTTTACCGTTTCCATCGCGTGTGTGTTACAGCTGAATATTCACTCTTCATGTGTGCCTAAAACGAATACTTGACTGGACTTTACGTGACAACGCTCATAGATTTCACTCTGCCCTGACTCAATTGTGGCACCATTAAACAGCACACCTATTTAGTCATGAATGCAACTATTGCCCTCACAGTCAGATAATTGCTTGTTGTACAGATTGATCCTGTCTTCAGTGTTGTTTCTCGTGTGAAATTGAGGACGTATATTTATTTATTTATTTACTTAGATTTACAGGAAATGTGTGAATTCGAAAAGAAACAACACAGATGGACATAGCAAGCTGGATTATCTAACCAACAGCTTTATTTGTGGCGTGCCAGAACTTGCTTCCAACGATAGTCATGAGACTGTTAATCACGATTTGGAACAGTGGCGGTCCATTGGTGAAACACTTTTCTTTAACAACGTTGTGGTTCGATCGCTCAAATGCTACATCTCACCAAATTACAGAGGAAGCGGACCAAGAATCTTAATGCCATGGTTTAATCAGAACAGACAACGCGGAATTGTTCGAATGTTCGCGAAAACATCCTAGAAGCTTTCTATCTGAACTTCGTTTTAAACCTGCTGAGACCTTGCAAAGACCAGACATGTGCCTACTAGAATAAGCAAGAGTAGGTAGAAGCGTCACTTTACCACTCGGTCACGCTATTCTTCAGCATGTCCGGACGAGGAATGGACGTAACTTGGTCAAATCAGTTTGCGAACGACGTGACGTAATCATCCTTCAACAAAACGATATATGGCCGATTTCACATCGGTCGGTATTCTAACAAACTTGATTCCTTTGGTTCCCTGTGGGCTCCGAGTTAACGAGAAACTGTGCTGCCTTTATATAAATGCTCAAGGCCATTTCAATAAGGTGGCTGAACAGAAAGATCGCCAAATTTCGAGGCTATGCGGTATTATCGTTGTCACGGAGAAATTGTTGCACACTGGGATGATAGACGCAGAAGTCTCGCTACCGGGAATGTCGCTCGTACGAAACGACAGACTTACGGAAGAAGCAGGGTCAATTCTCTATTGCCGAACCAACCTAGAGTGCGAGGCCGTCGGGGATTCCGACTTACAGTTCGCCGATTCTCATTGGTGTCGTCTGCAAGTACATGGCGGAGACACGTTTATTCTTCCTTTGATATACGACCCCTATACTCAACACCTGAAATCGACTCCCAGCTTACGACAGCTTAATGATGCAGCCTAAAGCGAAGGCACACTCACATCTTTATCATGGGTGCTTTCAATATGCTTTGTTTAGAAACTCCTGCTACAATCGGAGAACCATTCAATGAAGATCTACAAGAGTTTATAACCATTGTTCCACATTACCATCCCGGCATTACGCCCACTCGTTTCAGCACAGGTAATATTCTATCTTTGCTGGATTTTGTTTTCATCAAAGTGGAAAATATGATTGGTGTATTGATCGTAGAATGCCTATTTGGTCACAGTGACCATGCAATTATCACTTTGACTTCATCTGCTATGCGGAATATCGCAAACAGTACACTGAGTTGGCGCGTACAAATATGCACTACGGCAGCTTAGCCCAGCTCGTCAGTGTCACAACCTGGCCCTTCCTCCCTGAAGGCTACCTGGAAGTCGCTTGGCTTGAATTGGTCAGTAAATTCAATTACTTAATTACTGATGCCTCAGAGAAAAGGGTTTTCAATTAGCCTAATACCGTTTCTTTCGTGAGGAGCAGAACTAGAAAATGAATGATTATACTCAACGCAGCCTAGCGAGATTACAGACCACCACCAGCGCCAGATAGTTAGAAAACTTGGTAGAACATCATAATCCCTTCACTCAACTGATTAGCGATGACAAGGTCGCATATCAGCAGAATATGGCGAAAACTCTCAGCGCTAATCACAAACTGCTGTACGAATATGTCAACGGACGTCGTAAGGTGAGGCATGCATTCCCCCTCTCCGTACGACTGATGGTCTAACTAGAACAGCCATAGAAGCAGCAAACGCGGTGCAGACGAAATTGGCTCATACATTTAGGAAGGTCTTACAATCAGGCCGTCTTCCAGCTTTTTGTTTCCCTCCGCCAGGACTAAGTCACATCTCTTTTACCGTCAAAGCTGTTTGGCGGATGCTAACTCCTCTGCGCAACCACAGCTCCATGGGAGTCGACACCCTTCTCCCAGTAGCACTGGCAGCAACAGCAAAACAACAGGCAATACCTTTGGCACAGTTCTTCCAGCGTTGTTTCGACCAGAACCAGATTTCTGCGAAATGGAAAGTTGGAATAATAACTCCGAATCACAAAGGCGGAAGAAGGACGGGGCCCTCAAACTACCGCCCAGTGTCCCTTATCCCTGTATTAGCCAAGGTCATGTAATCTAGCATTGCCGATGCGTTGGTGTGTTATCCGAAAAATCATAACATTGTTGCCCCAGAGCAACACGGCGTTCGTCGACATCAATCACGCAAGACAAATTTATTTATCGCGCGGAGTAGTTGGACCGAGTCAGCTGACGTTGAAGAAGCCGTAGATGTGATCTATTTACATTTGTCGAAGACGCTCGATCGTTCAGATTATCGGGTTCCACTTTTCAAGCTCCAATATTACGGGATGGGTTGCGTGCAATTGATTTGTATTGCCACGTTTCTTCTGCAAAAACAAATTAATGGTGAGAGTCCGAAGTTCCCTATCTGAACCCATACCAGTCGAGTCTGGTGTGCGCGGAGCTCAGTTCAAGGTTCACGAATGTTTATGATATACATCAATGACCTTACGCAATATATCGCTACCAATTTCCTGCTGTTTGCTGACAATATCAAGATATGGCGCCGGATTTAGGCGGATACCCATCAGAAGTTACTTCAGTGTGACCTACATATGATACAGGATTGGTCAACCCGGAATCTGTTACAGTTCAACATGTACAAATGTAAATTACTCTCCATAAGACACCGGAGTACCTATCCCTACAAGCTATGAACGCAAATTTCGCAACAGTCGTCCGTCGAATGCGACCTAGGCGTCCGTGTTCAGGATAACTTGGGTTGTTCCAAGGAATCCGCAAAGACATCGAAAACTGCTAACCAGCACGTCGGCTTGCTACGACGGGCTAGCTATATTTAAAAGTCGGTTGGATGACGCACTTCACCACTCACATTTTGTTACTTGACGCTACTATCTATCCTACTGCCGGTAAATACTTTGGATTTAATGTTTTCGCCCATTGAAGCTATGGAAAAACTCGGAGGCTACTGAATCGGAGGGTTACCGAATCAAAAACGATAAGTCCATTATATTGACCGTGAAACTACTAACTGCTTTCTCCATATACGTTCTTCGTTAACCCAACAGAGAACCCAACGAGTCTTGTAAAGCAATGCACCTTATCCCGTATAAAATCATTGTCTATTTTCATACTCCTAGTTCAATAAACACGAGTACTAGCGACTCAAGCGTACCGGCTTTTAACCTATGTTACCGTGACTTAGTAGCGTTGTAAGAGCAGAATGATCGGTGCGCAAAGTGAATCGATATCCGAATGAGGAAACGTGCCATTACTTACACGCCCAGAAACATGCAAGGGCGTCATTCTCGCCGGTATACTTATTAATTTCAATATCGGAGAAGGTAGGCTATTTGTACCGGTCGCTTACTTTCTCCTCGCCATTGTGCGGTTGGGACAGATCTGCACCTAAACCAACATCTCTAGCCTCCATTGAAACAAATGTCGGACAGTGCTCATTGAAGATCGATGCTTTATGATTTCATGCGTTCATCGTTCGTATGGCAATGTAGACATCGTCTTGTTCAATGGTTCCACGAAACTCCTGATTTTATCGCGACAACCTCCGCAACCGCACGGAAATAGTTGTAAAATTCGGAAAATGTCGAAGGTAATAAGAACAAAAACCAGAGAAATCTTTTACCTGTGGAACATTGCGTGGTTTTGAACAATTGAGAATGGCTCTGGTGTTCTGCACATTAGGCTTAATACCCGAGGTAGAAATAACGTGCCCAATAAACTCTCGCTCCGTTACAGCGAACTGGCATTTGCTGGTGCTCAGGCGGAGATTTAGTTCATTCAGTCTATGCAGCAGGTTATGAAGTTTTTCTTTTTGTTCAGTTGGATTATTATCTAAGAAAAAAATATCGTCCACATACACAACACATCCTTTGAGATCGAATAGCGATAGAGTAATAAATCTCTGCCAAGCGGCTGGGGCACTACTTACGCTTATTGGCATCAATCTGTAATAATACGCACTGTCTTGTGTGAGGAAAGCAGTCAAATGTCGGCAATCTGGAGTCAGTGGCATGTGGTACTATGCACTGTGAATATCCAGCTTTGAGAAAAGGTTGGTGTTTGAAAACCTAACTATCAACTTGTCGACAGAAGGCAGAGATAATTTGTTCACAATTATATGTTGATCAAGCGCTCGAAGGTCGTTGCATACTCGAATGGAGCCATCTTTCTTTTGAACGGCAACTAGTGTATGAACCCTTTCATAACACTGTATGGATTCTATCAAGTTTTCAATGACCAATTTTTTTCAAAGTTTGCGACGAACCACGCGCTGTGCCAGAGGTACAGATCTAGTTTGTGAAATGCTAAACGCCTAGTAAATCGTGCTCGAAAGAATGCGGCGCATCACTTTTGGGACTACCAATATTCGAAAGATTATGATTTGGGTAATTGGAACATAACGAATTAAGTCTGATGCTGGCAATAGTCATGCGACTGACGCACCGTGATCCGTTCAAAAAGACCATGGCGTTACGTACCAAGAGAAGCTCACTAACAGTTTTAGAATGGTAACTTCAACCGTACGCTTCCTGCTGTTTCTAACAAACATTCAAAATGTAATAAAACCAAGTTTGTGAGCATCACCATTTGAGTAGCTGCTAAGAGTGTACGTGGTAGGATGCTCATTTAACTGGCCAAAATGCTGTTGGTAAAAAATAATACGGCACGAATGTGATTGGTGACGCGGCACCCAATTCCATATCTAGATGAATGGTTTTGTTTTTAAATCCAAAAGGCACGAAACGAATATCTGGTGAATGCAGTTTGGGTTCATGAGTGATAAAACAAGCTGGGTGTTCGCACGCACCAACCCCATATATGGAATGTTCAATCGTGACTGGAGGAGTGTTAAAGTTATTCGCAGACTCTACACAAGAAATGGCACGGAAACGACAAACTTGAGCAAAATGACCATGCTTACCGCAATGCCGGCAAATTGTACTCCTTGCAAGATATAATTTATCTTTTCTACGGTGTTCAATATTTCCAAAACGGGAACACTTATTTCCAACTGAAGATCGCGTCAGAGAGTGAGCCGGAAATAAACGCTCGATTTCAGCAACTCATCATTCATTATTATACATGTTAGCTAGAGGTGTAAAACACCTCAACTACTGTGCCGCAATACATAAAAGAAAAAAAGAAAGTAAATGCAACAGTCGCGTGCCAGCTCAGCTACCAGCAACGGATGGGCATCGTTCCCGAAATCTACTAGCAGAATACCAGACGACAAACTATTATTAGGTAACATTAGATTATGCCTCTAAATAAGTTGGTGGTTTGAGGGGAGACTAAAATGGAATCAGAGGGTCAAACAAACCAACAGCACGAACGCCAATGAGGCCCGCTCGCAGCCATGTCAGCAAGTGTATCTAGCCAATTATGTTCATCGTCTTTTGCACCCCAAACAGGGAGCCGTGACGTTCCAACCGAGGCCAGCACCGAAGTGAGCGCCTTCATTCCTCTCTACCAAGTCATGGTTTGACCACATCGCCGCTTCTTCCATCCACACTCCCGACGAGCAAACAACGCACGTCGATATAGCCACTGAGCTGGCATGCTAACACGTGACCGAGCCGTCGGAGCCTTGTGTGTGTGCTGGTTGCTCACGCGGTGTTACCACCAGATGTGAGCAAAATTGCGAAGGCATCGGCGCTCGAACTTAACCAGCCACTTTATGTCTGCTGATCTAAGGAGCCAGGTTTTGCAGTCGTACAGTAGGGCCGAACGTACCGATGCATTGTACACTCTACCCTTCAGGGCGAGCGTGATGTCGCACCGGCGCTATAAATGCTGAAGGTTAAAAAAGTGCCTCAAGCTTTTGCCATACGGTTCGTGATCTCATCTTCGATCCCGCAGATACAAATTCCCATCTAGTCGAATTTCTGAATCACTTCTAGCTGATTCCCACCAACGGTCTGCCCAGGTGTCAATCCCTACTAATCTTGGAGAAAAGCTTTGCACTTCGATGGTGTAAAGCAAAGCCCGAAGCGTCTGACAGCCAGTGCTAATCTGTCTAGCGCAGCTTGCCATTTCTGGGAGCTGTCCTTGATGGGGGCAATAATGTCAGCATACCTTAAGTCAACAAGTCGTTCTCCTGGGAGCAGCTGAACATCTCCTAAGTCACATCCTGTGAATGCAAGCAGCATAACTTCGTCAGTAGCGAAGTTGCAGAGGAAAGGTGAAAACAGCCGGCAACAGTTTGCCGTAAGTGCTCACTCTGCCCGTGCTACGCGCGTATATGGCGCGGATAATATTTACATTTTGCATGGACACACCTTTTTTGAGTAAACAGTCCCAAAGTGCACACGACCAACCGAATGAAAGGCAGATTTGATGTCCAGAAACACGAGTACGGTGAGCCGCCGATATATGTGACGGGGATCCAACCATTGACGTAAAGTGAAGATGTGGTCGATACAGCAACGACCCCGATGAAATCCGACCTACTCCCCACGAATCTGGCTTTCACGAGCGCCAGTCAGTCTGTAAAGAATTACAGAGGCAAGTAATTTGGAGGCGATGGGAATCAGTTTGATTCATCTATGGTTGCAGCATTCCGAACGCGAGCCTGCTTTGAAGATCGCAACTACAACGGAGCGGCTCCAGTCGGTTGGGACAATTTCCTGCTCCCACAGTTTCACTAGTAATTCGTGTAAATCATCAGTTATAGCAGGGTCCCCGAATTAGAAAATGGCTGAATGTAGATAATCTGGTCCCGCGGCTTTGTCCAACTTCAGTAGTCCGATCTCACGTTTGAATTCTGAGCGAGAGGGCGGATTCAAAGGGACAGCCCTGGGAGCAGGACAATCATTGGCCAGTAAATATCTAACAATTCCGGCCGTTTATATTACTTTTCCAAGTGCTCAGTCCAACGCTCCAAACGTTTTGACAAGTTGTGGATAGGCTATCCACTCTCGTCATTTATGGTTTTACTAACACCAGGTCTCCTGCTGCGCGTTTCCTGTATCAGACCCATCAACTTTCGATGGTTACCATGGCCAGTGGCCACTACTTTCTCTGACGCACGAAGAAACCACAAGGATTCGCAGTCTTTCTTCAGGCTAGCACGGAGTTTTCCCGGAACACTTTGCGGGTTTCATTGGGTTCGCTTCCAGCCGAAACATGCCGGCGAGCATCGATAAGTTCCAGAGAATGCGAAGAGACCCAAGGTCCATGTTGACTATTAGACATACCACATGAGAATTTACCTGCTGCTAGTAACTTTTGGTGAAAAAGCGACCAATAAACTTCAGTTGTCTCCTGTGAGCGCTTACTCAACCCGCAGGTCAACGTATTTCGATACGCATGCAGAACAGCTGGCCTCCACCAATTGCCTGGTGTCAATGCGCTCACAACATCGTCGTTGTCATCTGCCAAAACGCATTCTCATGTCACCACATACAAGTACATGCTCAGTGTCCACGCATGTCCTCCAAATCAAGCGACAATTCTGGACTTAGCCTCTACAGCTATAACTGATTGAAATGTGATCGATTTACCTCCAAGGCTGGTTCGAGGCTTGTAGGTGCCAAGTCACCCTCCGGCGAGTGCTATGTCGGAAGTTAATGCTCGAAAGAAATAATCAGGCAGCTTTACACAAAAGAAGTATCCGCTCACCATTAACATTACGGAAGCCTACACCGCGTTGGCCTCCCAGATGCAGTTCATCAATGAATAATTTTCCAGCTTGAGCGTTCAGACCCCCACCAGCATAGCAGTGTCCGTGCTTCTTCTACGACGAAGAAACCCGGTCAGTTGGCAGTAAATGTCCTTTTTTTACCGAAACATCTCTAGAGTTTTGCGGCGCGTGGGCAGCGGTTACGAATGGACACCTATTGGTCCCGCGTAACTGCGAAGCTTTGAAGGAGCTAGCCAATAGGTCCGCACACATGAGGCTATTGATTGGGATCCAAACAACCAGATCAGCTTCAGCCCGGGGACTCAGGGCAGTGCCAACACCAACTTGGCAGGTGCTCAAAGCTGCATTGTTACCCGATAGAAGCAATGAGAAAATACTGCTGGTGTCACCTGAAGGGGATCGCAGAGTGAGCACAAAGCACAGAGCTAGAGTCTTGCAGGTGATTCACCGATAAGGAGCAGATATCGATAGTGAGGGTCTCTACCGTTCGGAGAGGTGCTGGCTGTTGACCGATCTGTAACAATGTGCTTACATTGAGGCATGCCAATCTGAAGGAGGATCGTGGGCTCAAAATAAAAGACGATGAACTAGGGTGCAACGCTTGGTTGGACATGGGCTTGTCGACAGGATAAGAGTGACGTTCCACGTTTGCATGTGAGTTAAAACTAGAAGATAACTGCCTAGCAAAACATGTTGGGGGAAGACCAAGGATCGAGGTTTGAAAGCTGGTGAGATTAAATTGGATTTGGTTCAGCACGATATGGGTGAAAAGGCTTAAAAAGGAAAATAAGAAGACTGGAAGTCTTGAGCAGTAGCATCCAAACCCCTATCCACCTTGCTCCATGCAGCAGATAGGGCGCCGTTTATTAGGCTCTGCGATGGTCAGAGAATCAAGCAACTGTTAGAAGAGATATTATTTGTATTGCATAGGTATGATACTGTCAGGTTGCTCAGGCAAAGACAGGAGAACGATTAGGGTTCTCAACCAAAGCCTTTGGTTAAAAAACCTGACCGCAAGGAGGCGGGTTTGGCGGTGGGCTACAAGCAGTCCGTAATACGGCATAAGGAGCCACCCTTATTCCAACCCCCAACGTGGAAGACCAGGATGCTGGGTTTGTCTGGCCTCTAACCATTGACCAATCTGGTATGAGTGACTCTGAATGTGCAAAACGGCACCACCCGACATAGCTCAATGGATTTGTGAGGCACGCAAACTATCACACCATGATAGGGCCCAGCCTCATCGCAGAAGCTACTGCTTTATATAGGAATATTTGGTTTTGTTCCGTGACTGCGACCTTCGTGCGAGCCACGTTGTAGGCCCTGACCCAAGTGAGATTTTGCATTCTCCATTAACAGACTACCTATGATCCGAGAATTTGCCAGGCCTGAAATCAATTGCTGTATTAGCATACTTTCTTACCATTTTTGTTGGGAATACTATCGTAGTCATACTTTCAAACATAACAAATTTGGTGAGAAGTGAAAGTATTCACTGATTCGCCAGGTGCTCTCTTAAGATGCGAAAAATTGTACCCAGAATATAAGTGTTCACTTCAACGCCACAATTTTTATCCAGAGCCAATAAAGCCTCTGTTAACGTAGGCTTCTCCCCAAAGTTTATAGCGTCAAATATACGTCGACCATTTTGAGCCGAGGTGCAAGCGCAAAACCTTTAACAAATCACCCGTTTTCAGCGTCACGGATGAATTGAGAACTGGTAGTACGGAAACATAACCCAAAACCCTGCTTTTCCAGTCTTCCCAGCATTCCACATTTGGGCTAACCGCAGGCTCAGTACAGAACGTTTCAGGAGAAGCAGCATGAAATGACATCAGAACCAAGCGACGCCACTTTGCTGTAGCCCGAAAAAGCAGCAGACCTGAGCAGCACCGGAACGTATGTATGGAAAACTGTCTGCATATTTGCGTGTTACAATCAAATAATTTGCTTAAGTACTACAACTAATCAGATGCGAGAGAATATAGCTGGGCCAATGAACGTTAAGTAGAAGCGTAGGTGAAACAGACGAATCGATAACACAGACAAAGCAAATAATTGGAACACGACACCCACGAACTATAACGCACTTGAGTAGCAATGTACGCATTTTGTTTCCGATATCCATCCAGATAGTTAGCGTTGATGTAATCGGAATCGGGATCCAATGGTGATGTCGACTGCAGCACGACACGAGAGTGATCGTAGGCGATGATATTGGCGTACCTATTTTTGGGTCGGTTCATCGCTCGATTTGAGTGTTCCCATGTGAACTGACCACCTGGATCTATGGATTCGAATTCAGCTGCCATAAGCCGACCGTTGTCAGCTTTCAGTGATCGGACGTGCTCAACGAGTTGGTCCACTGGAATCATATGAGAATGTCCTACAGAAAATGGATCAACATTTGTTTAGAATATGGGAACTGAGCTCAGTTTAATTGTGTTTTGTACCCACACGGGTATATTTGGCCAATTGTCAAAGTATTGCAAGTAATGGTTTGTGACTTGAAATGAACCAGTTGGAAAATAGATGTAAGCCATTCAGCAGAGTGCGTTTTTAACGCAAACCTGCGTGAACAGTGACACAAACACTGTGTTGCCGGCAGTAAAATATTTGTTTCACTTCGGCTCACACCGTATTCTAAACTAATACAAAGTAACCTTAACGGTCCTGAAACTCAGATGAAATATGTTACTCTGTCACGGAAATCCTGCAGATTGTGTCCTAGACAAAAGCCACCAAGATGGATCTGAAAGCCATTCCTTTAATATCGTTAACTTAAATTATTGCACGGTCGTCACCAACTCTAAATATTACCGTGTTTTCTCCCATAAGTGTGATTACTTCGTTGATTCTATTACCAATTCCATTTAGATTGATTTTCAGTAAACAAAACTCACCAGTTCGTCTAGACTGTGGTCCGGTTACCATAGGGTTGGCACAACTCAGCCCAAGTCCAGACAATGGGTTTGGGCCTGGAGTGTGAGCAGACTTCATGCTGCCTGAGCCCAATCCAGTGTTATATGTCGGATGTAGGGCATAACCGTTCAAGAGAGATGGAGAATCCAAGCGATCAGTTCCCAGAGAGGAAGAATCAATAGGGCACAATGCACCGGGTTGCGAGCCGTAAAAGACACCGCTGGCCGATTCCGTTGAGTTTACTCGAATCAATTCATTAGTGCGCACTATGTCTGTTCTCAGACTTCCAAACTGTGGTGTGTTACAAACTGGATTCACTAAGCCGGTGCATGATCCGAGAGTACCATTCGGCCTAGGAACACTACCGAGGCTATCGCAACCGAACCCAGTTGAAGCTGCTTCGTTGAAATAGGGGAGCATCATGCCATCTGCATAGGGTGGGAGGTTTACAGCAACCGATCCGCTTCCTGGAGGTGGTCCGTGCATCTCGCTGAAACTGAAGGCGGAGCGTGCTCGACGTCTAGCCCTACGTTTGTTCGGCCGTATCCAACCGAACAAGGCATGTGCCGGAATTCTTGCCCAACGGCTCCGACATGGTCCATCAGACCGCTGTTTCGATTCACGCTGGACAAACTCCGACCCACGTCTGCGGTACATAATGAAGAGCAGGCATAGTAGTCCTGACGCAAAAAGCAGCATTCCGAGACAGATCATGGAGATCAGAATGGACATGCTCGCTGCCTTGATCTTTCCCTCGGAGCGGCCCTTATTCAACGATGGTAGGTGTCCATTTTCAATGTCTGGGGGAAATCGATATTCCAGCAAGTCACTTTGGGCAGGTTCGACTGACTGACGCTTGCTGTGATGTATGGGGAAGCCTTTGATAAAGAGAAAGAGCAAATCAGCCGCAAAATACAACCATCCTTAAAATACTGTGTGCATGTATGCTACAGCAGTAAAGTTCAAAATTGTGTAACTGCCTATATTCTTGTCCCTCATGGTTCACCGGAACACGTTTTTAGCGCCTGCCATCTAGTCAGTACTGATGGTCTAACGTGACCCTTTTGATAAACGATTACAGCAAGTTACACTCCAATGATGGTAGTACGTTATTTCCTTTGAATTGGTTCAGAGACCGGTCGATCAGTGGTTAGCAGCGTGCTGTCGGAATAAATCCGTTTATTTAACGGATGAATAAGCAGCTATATAGGTTGTGACTTACTAATAACTAGTTTCTATCATGCATTCTGCGGGTTTTCTCCCTCGTTTGGGATTAATGGTCTTGTCGGTGCCGCAGGCAGTAACGCACTTTTATCCCGTATGAAGCATAACGATAAATGGAACACGTGTAGGATGAGAGAAAAGACAAGATTAACTACTAGCGTCACTGCTCTCAACTATTTGCGAGTACTTTGATGCAAGTTGCAATTTCTCAGTCATGAACATGAATATGGAAGCTGTACTTTCGTGTTACACCAGGCGATCCGGTGCCTTAAAAAATGCAAAATCGTCCCACAATCCTGAACGTGAAATTCACTGGCAACCATTGCTCTACTGTGGTGCATATGCATCAGGCCGCCGACTATGCAAGACGGTTCGTCTGACACTCACCTTAACTTATTTTGTCGGCTATTTCATGTGATGAGATGTGGTCACTAATTGTTCTGACCAGGTGAAAGTCTTTGTTCTGACGGTTCTAAGCTCCACTAACCGCGATGATAACAATTTGCATAGCGTAATGGTGCACTATAAGTAGAACAATAACTATGTCATCTTAAAACTTTAGGCTAGCTCCTTTCATTGTAAGTTGAATGCAGGCACCTTCAGTCGGCAAATAAGTTAGGTTTGCAAATGGATCTAATGAGTGTTTTAGACGTCAATGGATGTCTCACCGAAATTCTTTTCTGGCAAAATTATGGAGCGATACAGTGCAGTTTCTTATCTTCATGAACTACAGCCACTTAGCTCCTCTAGGGTTGATGCGTTTCGGAAACGAGCTTAGTTAAGGAATCATTTCGCTGAAAGTATGTTCACAACACGAGCAAATTTAACAAAACAACCGTAAACTATGTTTACCAGTGGCTTGTCTTGAACGTATTGTTGGCCGATTTTAAAACCCCTAACACGAGCAACTAGAATTCGAATATTGTTGGTTTCTCTGAAGCAGCGTAACACCCCAAGTACCTCTGCGATCTTTCTACCTAACTTTCAATCATGCACAATGGTACCAAGCATAAAAATGTTGTGAAATCCATTTATCATGGGATTTACCATTCGTCTGAAGACGGCTGACCCAAGTTTCAGGTTACAATTATATTGGCTACCTTTAATACTAAAGATTAACGCCTGCATTAAAATTAATCCTCGTAGCTCTCCGTGTCTTTTGGGCTAGGTTCTTGTAAATTTGTTTTGCTTGAAAACGCATATATGCACGTCATAAAATTGCTCTCTATCAAAAATAAAGTTATCTGTTCGCAGTCGCCAGATGAATAGTCAACTCGCCAGTCACCTACTTACCGCGATAGTGGATACTGACATGTTAGTCTAATCTGCTTCCGGCTGACCGTTCCTTACGTAGGTTTTATACGCGCTTGCGTTGCACGCCTATCAACTTTTATGACTGGTTTCGTTATTGGACATAAACACACTGATGTTATCCTTTCTATACGGGCCCGAAAGTTAACCTAGGGCATTGTTCTACGTGAGAATGGAGTAGAACATCAACCGCATCAAATATACTAGCCAAAATGTTCGTGTATAATATACGTGGTACCGTGGGCCAAGAAGCATATTCTGCTCGTAGTTGTATTATTGAATGAAACGTCGCAGTCAACCTCGCTGACTAGCTTCCCTTCAAACTGGTGATTGTCATTGCGTCATTTGTTACTAATAATATGCTTTATCCTCTTTCTTGTTATGTGTATAGCATCACAGACCCCAGTTGATCAACTTTGGTGAGATTCTGACCGTTGAAGAACAAGGTTTAGTCAAAGTTTGCATGAAGGTGTTACGATAGAGAAATATGAGTTTAAATTAACCATCGTGCCCATTGTGTTCCCGGTCCAAGTCCATGGGTTAAGTTAACTTTATTACAGTATAATATATATTGCCTTCAGAAAACCATTTAGAACCCGACATTGTGGCAGGTGAGTGGTTAACCGTTGCAAATGTTGGAATTTGAATACTAGCTGGAAATCGGAGCCAGATATTTCAGCTTATGTTACTCGGATAGCTATCAATTTTGGGTTCGCAAAGTAACAAATTTCAGTTAGTTGCAATTGACCGCGTGGATAGTTCTGACAGAACAGAGAGGATATATTGTCGTTAGTCTATGCTTCGCAAACATTTACCCCGATTTTTACCTCTAGCCAAGTTGCATGCATTTATTTTTTAGTATCAAAGGGTCATGATGGACAGTTAGTGGAAATCCAGACATCTTCCGGTGAAACCAATCTCTTCCTCCTACATCCGGACAGTTGACAACCTAGCTCTTGTACGTTGCGTGCCCGCTCAGTAACGTTTGTCATCCAACAACTAGCATGTGTCGCGTTGCCACAGGAACAGCGACTGCTCTCAGAGGTAAATGCAGCCAACTTATAACTCTTATCCCGGAGTGTGACGATAGCAAAGCATTATACTTTACCGTGCATTTAATTGCGTAAAGCATTTTTCAAAAGCACATCTTTGAATACTTATCCTTGGCTTGCTGTTACACCTTTTCCTTTCGGGTACAAATTCTGATCAAATCCGATCAGAATTGACAACCAATTGCTTGGTGTTCGGCTCCTATATCTTATTCTATCTGAATTGTTAGTTGCCCACAATGCAATCAAGGTGTCTGCGTTTGGGTGATTATCGTAGCTAACGATGTGGTTGGCTATCTTCCGGTTAAGTGTTCAACATATAAGCTGACGCAAAGTCAACCCAGCATTCGTTTGATGTACAAACGGTAACGGTTAAACGTACTGATTTCAGCAACATGGTGTCTTACTGCCTTCCATAATATTTCACCTCAATAGTCCTATGTCTGCGCAAATATTTTCTAGCCTTGTACGGTGCCAGGGTGAACTTTACAACCCTCAAGCATATTCGACATCTGCTGAATGAGGTAAACAGTCACCAAGTGATATTACTACAAGCGCTTCAAATGCAATTTTGCACACTTAGATGAGCGCCATACGAGCACATGAACAAGAAGATAGTTGCTTTGTAACGTTAAACACTAAATTTGATACTCTGTTTCCAAATAAAAAACAGCTTACATCTGTGCTCTTTATTATTTCCTTAACAATGTGCGCACCGTACTTCGTCGAAACTCTTTCCTCTCCCACCGGTCAATTTCATGTTAGACACGGCCAGGAATGAGAATAGCAAAAAAAAATTAATTTTCGAAATTATTTTCTCGGCTGTTTGAACTTAAGCTCCTTTATGCCGTGGCAGTTTTGACAGGACATATGTTTAGTGAATATGACGACTATCTACGGACGCCGCGAGTTTCTGAATTGCAGTGTTAGCTTCCACTTTTTCTTCCGCATTACTGTATAACACGTGTTCTTTCGCTTTGATTTTGCAGCAATATTTTTCTTTTGCTGTATTTTACAACCTGTGCAAATTTAGTGAATATTATCTGCTTACTTTCGGAGATCTCATTGATTGGCCTAACGGACAACGGTGTCCGCCAGCTTGGATTTCCTCCACAGGAATCTAATCTGTGTAGAGCAGCCACGTGACCTCAGGCGGAACTGGCATCATAATCCAACCTCGAGAAATGCAACTGTCTGGATTTGATTGAAATAACATCAGCTGGAGCGAACTCTTACTGAACCGATAGCACAACCCTAAAATCTGGTTGTTTTGTATCGCATTCGCTTATTTTTGTGGTGACATTTTCCCGTAGCTCAAGCGCTTAAGACCTTGTTTGGGCCGTTTATTTCCATCAACAGTTCATAGCTACTTCATCTGGCTTTCTCCTCAGTAGAGTTCACCTTGTTATGACACCCAGAAGGCCTAGCTTCACTCGACAAAGTATTGTTTCATACACCGCGCGAACAAAGCCATCGAAAAATGAGGTCCCGACCAAACTGCCAGCCAGTCCTGATCCCATTGTTGCTCTTCTTTCAAAACTCGATGATAAGGTCAACTTCATTGGAATAAGAACTCTCCGAGAAGAGAAAAATAGTAACCATCGTCGAACCAATCCGACGTCACCTGGTTTAATTAGATTATCACACTAACCCATGGGAAAACCTTGATCCACCTCAAATGGGAAAGGCAGAACAGTTAATGGCCTCAATTGCGTCTGAGGTACATGAAAGAATGCATGGACTGAAAAATGTGAGCTATTTTTAACATTCCTGACAGGCTTAGTTTGGTTACAGTTAAAACTGCATTACTTAAGGCCTGCAAGATGTCCGAGATTGAAAGCAAATGCCTTCGTCTGAAAAAGAAATCATCGAAACATTGCTGCCTGATCCTTTTTAAATATTCGGCTGAGGAATCCGGGAACCGATTGTTGAGTAATCAGCTCACTATAGCCCATCGGACCCAATTCAGTAACCTGTTGATTAAACCAGATCGCACGCCTATACATAGATCCCTTAGGGATGCAACAACAGTGCCCGGACTGTTGTATGCTGAAATGTCCCTGAATATACCGCCATTACATTGCGGGGTAAGTTTTCGGACAACCAAGACCATTGGAACTCATTGTGCGTGCAGATGAGTTCCAAAGCCATGACCATAAAAATAGTACGAATTACTCATCATCCAAACTCGCCACACTATGGCGAACCCAGACTTGTTAGAGTAACATCAGATTCCTCCACGGACGCAGAAAGCGTTTTGCTCACCACAAGCGCGCTAAAACACGGATCCTGTGGGATACGTATATATCCTGACATCCCTTGGAGCGCGCGACAATCAAAAAGAAACACCGAAGAGGGGCACAGCAAGCAAGACCGCCTAAACGCAATCTTCATACATGGCGTACCAGAACATCCTTCTAACGATGTTCAAGAGACCGGAAAGCAGGATTTAGAACCTTGGCGGTTCATTCGTCAAACATTTTCTTTGGATAATATTGTGGCACTATCGCTCACCAGAATATCTCTCTCACCAAAGTGTAGAGGAGGTGGCCCTAGAATCCTAAAAATTGTGCTTCAGTCAGAGCAACAAGCAAAGGATGTCATGGATTGATGGCGGATAAATCGGGAACATCTTCCTTCTGAAATGCGGTTAAAGGTCGCAGAAGCTTTGCGCAGCTCAAATATTAGAGCAAATGAAGCAGCAAGAATATCGACGAATGTACAGAAGCATTACTTGACTGCTGCTTTAAATGACTCTGAGGTAGGTCTAAACGAAGGTTGGGACGCAATTTGGCAGAATCAATTTGCAAGCGAGACATCATTATCCCATCAAAAAAACGAGTAACTTCCGACCTCCCATCGGTCGGCATTCCCCCACACGTGACCCATTCACCCCTCTGTGGGTTCCTAGAGACCGAGAAACTGGCCTGCTTGTATACGAATGCTCAGGGTCTTTATAACAAACTGACTGAACTGAAAGATCGCCAAGCTTCCGGGGCATATGATACATTTGTATCTCCGAGACGTGGTTGCACACGGGAATGACGGACGCTGAATTTTCGCTAGTGGGCATGTCGCTGATCCAGAACGACAGGCTCACAAATGGAGGAGGGTTAATCCTGTATTACCGAAACGACTTACAGTGCGAAACCGTGGAGGATTCAGACTCGCAGTTCCCCGACGCTCTTTGGTGCCGGTTACAGTTAAAAGGCAGGGACGCTTGCCACATTTTTGGTGTGCAGCCCCCCTAACTAAACACCCGAAACCGACTACCACCTAGCGGCTGCTTTAAGATACAGTTTATAACAAAAGTACACCCACATTGTTATCATGGGTGATTTCAACGTACATTGTTTATAAACTTCCGCTACGATCGGAGAACAATTCAAAGCCGATCAACAAGATTTAGTAACTACTGTGCCTCTTTACAGTCACATAACTTTGCCCACTCCGTTCAGAACAGGTAACAGGCCACCTGTGCTGGATCTTGTGCTTACCAACGAGGCGCATATGATTGGTGTGTTGATTTTACACTACCCGTTGGGTCGCGGTGATCACGCTGTGATTAGCTACAACTTCGTCTGCTATGTAGAATATCTGGATGAGAAATTTGAGACTGTGCGAACCATCACAAGCTACGATCGATTAGCCCGGCTCATAAGCGCCACAACTTGGTCGTTCCTCGAAGAAGAACCCCAGGAAGTCGCCTGGTTGGAATTCGTCAAAAAATTCAGTCAGCTGATTACATAGGCTTCAGAGGTAAAAGTTTGCTATAAGTGTAAATCGGTTTCTTAAGTTAGGAGCAGAACTCGAAAATGGATGACAGTACGCAACGCAGCATGGCGAGTGTATAGAGAAGCTCCATCACAAGAAACTTGGGAAAACTACGTAGCCCAACGTAACCACTGCACTCAACTGTTAAGGGAAGACAAAACCGCCTATCAGCAGAACATCGCAAAAACTTCAGCGCTAACCACAAGCTGCTGTACAAGCACATCAATAGCCTGCGAAATGTGAGGCAAGGATTTCCTCCAACCAGGACGGCTGATGGCCCGAAAAGAACGGCTGTGGAAGCAGCAAACGCGCTGCAGATGCAATAAGCTCCCACGTTTCAAAGGTTCTTGCCATCAGGCGGTCTACCAAGCTTGGTCTTCTCCTTGCCAGGACTAACCCACATCACTTTTACAGTGGAGGCTTTATTGCAAAGACTGACATAACTAGCCGGGTGTCGATTCCATTCGTCCAGAGACAGTGAAAGCAGCGGCAAGCAAATTGGCAGGACCTTTAACTCAGTTTTTCCAGCGCCGCTTAGAACAAAGTCAGGTTCCCGCTACGTAGAACCTCGGGATAATAACCCCGATTCACAAAGGTGGAAGCAGAACTGATCCCTCCAACTACCGCCCAATATCCCTACTTCCATACTCTCCAACGTCGTGGAATACATAGTTGCCGATGCACTGGTGTGTTATCTAGAAAACTAAAGTCATCGCGCCTGAGAAGAACGGATTCCGTCGACAGCGTTCACACACAACGAAATTACTAATCACACCCAATAACTAGACCGAGTCAGCTAACGCTGGAGAAGGCGCTGGTGTAATTTACCTGGATTCCTTGAAGACTATCGATCGTCTAGACCGTCGGATACTACTCTCCCAGCTCCAGAATTAGGGATAAGTGGCCCTTATTTAAGCTGGATTGCCGACTTTCTATTTCAACGGCAATTAGTATTCAGAGTTATTAGCTCTTTATCGGACCCCATAGAACACAAGTGTGGTGGATTGCAAGGCTTGGTTTTGTGTTCACGTTTGTTTTTAGTGTTTATTAATAATCATGCACAGGGAACCGCTGCAAAAATCTTAATGTTTGCTCACGATATCACGGTTTGGCGCATGGTCCAGGTGCACACCGACCAGCGTCTGCTCCAGAGGTTAACCCAAAACTTACTACATTCCAACATCAGTAAATGCAGTGTTTTTCATCCGACATCAGAGAAACTACTCACACCGGCTCGAAATGAATATAATGCTAAAACCAACGCTCGAACGTGACTTGGGTGTCTTGGTTCCAGATGACATGGGTTTCTCTAGGCAATCCAAATAGACATGGACGACTGGAAACCAACACGCCGGACTGTTGCAACGGGCGTTTGGACAAATAAACAGATTCATATATCGACAAATGCTCAGTGCGTATGTTCGCCCCCATGTCGAATACGCAATTCAAGCCTGGCATCCATGGCTGAAACACGACCTTAATGCACTGGAGCAGCCTCAACGCCGGGCATCTAAGAACGTAACTGGAATGCGCAATCTTTCCTACAAGGAGAGGCTGCAACGACTGGGATTGTTTAGTGAAAGCCATCGCCGAATACGAGGCGACCTGGTTATGGCATACTTGATTCTGCGAGACCCACATCATGTGTGCCGCCCTTTACTGCAACTCAGCAGCAATACGAACCTGAGGGGCCACTCATTAAAACTCGCAGAACAATACAGTCGTATGGAGTGTCGCAGAAATTTCTTTTCCATTGGTGTTTGTCACCCGTGGAATGCTCTCCCAGAATCGATCGTATCTGCACCGACACTAAAAGTATTTAAAAGACGGTTGGACTATGCACTCATCCAATTACATTTTGTCACTTAACACTACGTCTCCATATTACACCTGGAGTATACAATGGAATTATTTGTTGTTAAATGTGGGTGCTGTGAATCTAAGAGGACCGCAGGACTACAGCGACGCAAACGATAAGTCCTCATTTTCATATTTAAATTATTAACTAATTTACTATCCTTTCATTATTATTGTTACGTTGATATCCCCACCAACCATCCAACGCGACTTGTAAAGCAACGCTTCTTAACCCGTATAAATTCATTGTTCATTTTTCATTGTTCGTCACAATCACTAACTCAAACGGCCATTTGGGTTAAGTGTTCTCAGACCAAAGCTCGAAAATATAATTCATCTAATGTGGCAACTTGGCACATTGAGGTGGATTTGACAGCTCACCTCATTCTAAGGACCTCGGTTACCACTGTTTCTGACGATACTGCAGTGTCTCCTAAGCAAACTCCTACTAACTTCTGCCTCGTCAATCTTGACGCCTGTGAACCAACTGAATTGAATTCACCGTTCATAAATGATGGAGTAACTTCAAACCATTGGGAAGAGCTGACTATCAAGGGCCCTGTATCTATGTCGCAAGCTGAACTCAACGTCAAAAGGACCCCCATGGGCAGTCAATCCAATAAAGCAGAAAAACAGCAGCCACTCACCTGTTCCAACAAATGATTTAAGTCTGTGATGAACACGGTAGAAAATAACAAAGTCTGCCAACATACCTCACACAAACAATATATAAAGCGGCATCCTGAGCGAACAGAAACCAGAAAAGAATGTCTTTTGGATACCCCACGCCATAATTCATTTCATACCACACAAATAGGCACTGGAATGATAGTATAAAATATGGCACGAAGCCAAGGCCATGTCCCATCCCGTCTCATATGTGTGCAGCACTTCCCAACACAACACCGTATGCACTTTTTAATCCCTACCAGTCTCGCTAAAATCCATCCAGCAGCACACATCTCAGGATGCCGTACTACGTAAGGTGATGAAGCACGTGAAAGAAGGTTGGCCATCGAGGGTAGCAGATGCAGAACTCATCCCCTATCACCGGTGCCAAAACAATTTATCAATCGTTGACTCGTGTTTGCTTTTCACTGAACGTGTGGTTGTTCCCTCAGCTTTACAACGGCCCATTCTCACCCAACTTCACAAAGACCATCAAGGAATCACCCGCACCAAAGCACTAGCTAGAATTTACTTGTATTGGCCAGGGATGGATGATGGCATCTCACACCTGTGTACGCGGTGTGAAAACTGTGCTATCACGCAAAAATCAACAAACAAATTGACCCCTTTGCCTTGGCCAGCAGCGACCACGCCGTGGTCAAGAGTACATGTAGAATTCGCCGGCCCAGTGGATGGTCAATCTTATCTCATCGTGATTGACGCTCATAGTAAATGGCCAGATGTTGTAACAATGCCGACGACCACTGCAGTCGCAACAATTAGACAGTTGTATCAAATATTCAGCCGATTCGGAATACCGGAGACATTAGTCAGCGATAATGGCCCACAATTTACTAGC